>JBAHVQ010000214.1:804848-830793 GCA_036872915.1 Nanipora kamurai
CTACACTTCATGGTACTACACCACCCTTTACTGTACTGCCCTACACTTCATGGTACTACACCACCCTTTACTGTACCACGCTATACTTCATGGTACTACACCACCCTTCACCGTACCGCGCTACACTGTACTGACATCTACCACATTGCACTGCACTTTACTAAGTTGCATTGCACTGAACTTCACTTACCATATGAAATCCTTTCATATATGACCCGTAGTCCTTTATAATCACGAGTAACTGACGCATTATGAGAAGCAAGTGCCACCAAAATTCGGCTAAACGATGAACGACTATACAAAACGTGAGATTGGAGTTCCTGATCACCAACAAAGTAGTAAAGATCATCTACATATATCAGTGCTCCTCTGGGAAGGCTGACGTTCTTGAGAATCCATTTTACCCTGCCATCATCGACTGAGACGGTGAAAATACATGATGTATTGAATTCAAGGCGA
Organism: Nanipora kamurai; assembly: GCA_036872915.1. Lineage (NCBI taxonomy): Eukaryota > Metazoa > Cnidaria > Anthozoa > Scleralcyonacea > Helioporidae > Nanipora > Nanipora kamurai. Next base: position 805,308 of record JBAHVQ010000214.1, read on the forward strand.
TGTGGAAAGCCAGGCGTGACGATTTCACCTTTAGTTTCATTAAAAGACTTTCGACAAAGTTCTGGAATAATGAAGAAAACTTAGGTTTATTATTTCACTAAAGACATTTGGTGTCCGCTGGATCGATTTCAGAGTAGGTACAACTTCCAGGACATAATTAGCTAGCCTAGACTATTCAATTAAAAATGTCCTCTATCAATAGAGAAGCATACAAACTGCAGATCTCAGTTCTTCGTTGGTTGTACTGTATCACTTTCATATGACAGGCCGATCAATGCATGTTCGTTCTCCACAGAACTGTTTTATACAGTCTGTAAGAGATACTAATGATACGATAAGGCAGCTCCCGAGACGAAACAAGCTGCCATACGTTGATATCAAATCCACAAGTAAAACGCAATAGGGTTTGCCATTTTTTAGCGCAATCGAAATCTAGTATCAGTGTCCCAGATGGACGATGTTATCATATACTAATTGTATCTCTTTTCCGTCAGCCTTATTCCTCTGTCACTGCTGCCAAGCTTCAGCGAGACAACACACTGATCTTCCCTGTGATCTCGATTTTGTGTCTAGCAGTAATGATGATTTCAAAACGAGCCAGATTTTGATCACGAGGTCCGGATGTTAATGTAACTTCGCATGTTCATCGTGGACGTCCGGTGCACGTATATTTTGTTTGAGTTCGTGAAGACGACTAAAGGTTAATGTGTTGTTATTTCTGTTACTTATGCGTGTTTATCATGTTGGCGGTGTTCACCAGGGCCACGAAATGTTCGTGTCAAGAGACGAGAGGCCGTCAACGTGCCTTTACGTTCGATCTTGAACGAGCTGAATAACCCAGTATCAGACGAATCCAAGTAGCACATTTGAGAGACAAGTCACTACTACATATCTAAGAATAAGGTATAAGTGGCATTACAAATCGCTGCGAATGGCTTTCCCGTTTTAAGATCTACTAGCAATATGTTACTGTGCTCGTAAAGTTTTGAAACGCTGAGGTTAGGTATGCTGGCATTCCAGCCTATACCCATCATTCACGGCAACCTCATTCCCAGGGTCTTACCTCCGCTCGTCCTCCTACGTCGCGGAAAGAAATCTATTAATTTAGAGCACTACAAGTATACAGAACACGATACTTGACATAAAGTCTTCCAACAAGACCAACGGCTTCTTTCCCATTTCTCCGTTACTGTTTAGTTTTGATTGATGACTGAATAGGCCTGGACCCGGATATTTTTGCAGCATAGCCGTGCACTAAGAGGCAAGAGCTTGGGTAATAGGTTGTCTTCACAGACCTTGAGCCTTGACAGATATCAGCAGCAAAACAGTGATCAAGACGGGGACACTTCTGAGGTTGACTTTCATGTCACGGCGATCTTTTGTGCTGAGGAGCTGCCACCAAGGAAGAACTAAACATAAAATAAATACAGAAAAATTACATATGTTACAAGGTAGTATTTTTTTGTTGTCGGGTGGCCTTTGGGATGCTTTCTTCCAGTTCCTTCTTCTCCTCTGTTTCCTTCTTTGGTAGCCTGAATTGCCGTCTTGGAGGCATGTTGAATTCAATTTAGCAGCGCTCAAAGGACTAAACTAATTTCAAGTCAGCAAAGTTCTGTTGGTTACCGGCCCAGTGCCTATCGACTATGTAATTAGCATTTTCCTTTATTGTTCACTAAGTTTTTTCTTTCGAATCCTGTGAACTGTCTGGACGCCTTTTCAGGTAGATTGGTAACTCTATGTTAATACTTTTTCTTATTGTCCAAGTACAATGGTTTCCATTCCCAGCCCACGCTCTTATTTATCTACTGCAGAACGCCTATCCTTTTTTCATCGCGATTGGCCAAGACGCCAATTGCATATGAATGAGTATTTTAAGCCATTCAAAACACTCGCAGTATGTGTTTTAAATAGTACTTCTCACACAGCAATGAGAGTGTCCTAAATTAAGTCACGTGTATGTACCTGGATACCCAGCCCAAACCAGTAACTTAATTAATTCAAGTGGACGTGAAACTGAGGGAAATTGGCGGGATAACAATAAATATGTAAATTTAAATTTTAAAAACTGTATTTACAAATAATTTCTAAATACAAGTAAGACTCAAGCACTCTAAAAACAAACATAGTCCAAGCACTCAAAATTTATTACGACAATACCATATTACACAAACGTTTTAGCCTTTTAAACTCAACTAGTATATCGCGCTAAACAAAATGTTAACAGTGGAGTTATTAAAAGTATTACTTGACAGCATTAACTGTTCAGGAGAAATATTTCACTGCACCAAACTATCAAGTTCAGACCACTCATATTTACTCAACATTTTATCCAGTTCTTCATCTACTGCGTCATAATTTTCTCCTTCGTCACTTACCTCCTTACAAAAAGCCTTATTATCCTTCGATACACACAGTCCAACACAGCTAGATACGGCCATTGTTTGCTCTTTGTTGGCCTTCTCGTACGCAAACAAATCAGACGAAACATGGCCAGTTCGCTCGCGTATTAGTTTCTCCTCATGCTTTTCTTGAAATAAATTTGTAGTCGTAGTTACACGAAGACAGTGAGCTGTCTTTCTCTCTAGACCAGCTTCTTTCATCAACAAAGGAACGATTGAATTCAGCTTATGAATACCTAATGGCGAATTTTCAAATTTAAAAGCTGCTTTTGCTGGGTCGAGAGTAAAATATTTCGTTAATTTTTTTCAAATCCTTAACCAAAGAAATATACGGTTTAAGTATGTTAACGAGTTATGCTTCATGTTCACGTTCGTTATCGGGGTGACAATAATGTGTCACAATTCTAGGATTCTCTTTTAAATCTCTCAAACTTCCGTGCAAGGTTTTAGAAATATTCTCACGACAGGTAATTATGTTATCTCTCACTACAAAATTGCTTAACCTTAACTCTCTATGCTCACATGGTCTAAGCCTAAAGATTTTACCAATATAAAAATAAAGAGTATAAAGCAAACTTTGAGCAGTTTTATCTCCGAGCAAATCCTTGGACCACAGCAAACACTCTTCTTCTTCTGTAACTGGCTGCTTTTCTCTTCGAGTACGTTTTTCACGTATCACTTCACCATTTCAGTGGGTCAATTTCATTTCGGCATCTAAGACTCTTCGGAATGTCTGAAAACTGCACAAATGCAGAGAAGTTTTATCAGTCAAGTCTCAAAATAAAAAAGACGAGCATTACCCGAATCAATACACCAGTAACAAAACAAAGCAATACACTTACTAGTAGTTCTTACTGTCCAACATGTCAGCCGTCAACATGTTCTCCCGTTCTCCTCTAGGTATCGCCTCAACAGTACACAATTTAATAAATTGTTTTCTCAGGGTACGGGTCACTATCCATGTCAGCAACTTCTTGTATGAGCTTAATAAGCCAAAAGTTCATACTTTCCATTGACATATTACACAAGCTGGTATCCAAATTTGTACCACGGCTAAATCTGAGCGAACAGGGTTGTCCTCTGACACGACGAATTTATTTTCACGTTCAGCTTGACACTCTTCAAAAATACGAACCAACGATTTTTATACGTGGTACTCCGCGGAGTGGCCTTCTTTACGTTTTCAATGCTGTTCTCGATAGCTTGCTGTTCTCGATAGCTTGCGGTTTTCGAAATCGTCTTTTCTTACACTCCGACGCCATGCTTGTTTGCTAACTGAAGGTTCTTCTACGACCACACAGTGTTTGCTAATTCATTATGAATCCAAGGATCCCAAGGGGCATATTATTGTTTATGACCTCAATGCTATGAATATCTAATGGTGTGTGAAAAGCCATTTCAAAACCTCGTTGTTGTTTTAGACTTGGTTCGCAAATCCCATGTGCCCTAAACAATAGCTCGGCTATGCCTCGCCATTATTCAGGGCACATGCATTTAAAAACCACGTGAAAAACGACAACTCGGATTAGAAATAGTACTTAATGTTTACCAGTTATTCCGCAGTTTTGGTGGCTGCAATCGTCAATGGTAACTGAACTCTTTGACCATCAATTTGGTGGTTGTCGTCGCTTCGATACGACGTGGTAACACGTGTTTTGTAGTTTTTGTAAATGTATTTTCATTATTAATGATGAATTTATTACTTTTGCCTATTATCGAATTAATTAATGCCAAAAATGTTGAGGAGAAGGTCTCGTGGGTGGTATGCCATCGGGGAGCCATACCTCGCAGGTTAATCTCGTTGAGCTTCCGATGCCCTCGAACATCCTTTGAAACCACAGAACGACTTGTTATTGGGTAACAAGCGCGAGCTACGATTGGTCTATGATTTCAATTGTAAACTTTCATCCAATGACAGCTCAGGTAGCTAACCTAAAATCCATCTTTCCGGGGTTGTTGGAGTGGCCAATTGCAGCTGAGCAGGTGAAAGCCACACATCGAGGCGATCTCGTATTTGATGTCAAAATGATGCCTTGCAATGCGGTTGCTTCTACCTCAATTACGGTAGATTGTACCGTTTTAGCTCTGCCTTCATGTTTCTTCCAGGTTCTCCAGCGGAGCAGGTAGAGTATGGTTACCGAAATGCAATATTCGATAATGGCTATATATTTGATAAATACTCTTATATTCGATGACTGTTACACATACATTCTATAACTTTTACAGGTATATTCGATAAATGCGATATATATTACGATAAATGCGATATATAGTAGTGCGTCAGACTACACTGACAACGTTCTGGTTTTTAATACACACACTTATTTACAATTCTCACCCTTTTTGTACAGATTTTCACTCAGTATTTACCATTCAAATTTAGCCCTGTTAGGTATGCCAGTTATTTCCTAATGAACATTAGGACAAACGGCACGATATATTCGATAAATGTGACATATATTCGCTAAATGCAGTATATGTTCGATGCAAACAAACATGCCCAACTCGTCGTCTGTCGTTTGAATCTCTACGGAAATTGAGATAAAAAACCATCTTGAGGTGATAACAAGGACGCTCATACGACAATAAATCAGCCGCGGTTAAAATGTAAACCGTGGACGGTGGATTGTCATTCATACATGTATATTTGCGACGTCAATGGCCCAGTTACAGCCGATGATTCAAGCCCCATCTACACAACTCGAAAACTAATTCGGGTTGGCCTGAGCTTAACTCTAACCCGGTTAAATTTTGTAACCAAGCTCAGAGGACGATTTAGTTTAACCTAGGTAGGGACTAAGTGAGTTGTTTATGAAATTCGAGTATTAATCATGGGTCGGCGTTTACCGCGGATGAACCCGGGTTGGGTTTCTGAATTGCAAATTCAGCTTTGTTACGCAATGCAAGACAACAGACGAAGCGCTTTGGTCTTAATCGCTGAAGGGCACACATGAACTTTGGCTGACATGAATACCATGTGATTCAGGCAAACGACTTTCGTGTCATTTTGCCATTCTGCACAAGTCCTTTTCGCCAAGGGTAAGTCAGTGACTTTCCCCGGACGCAATTAAGACTGTGTGTACAATCTCCTTGTGTCGAATTACGTTGGTCTCGGGCCATTCGGATTGTATTTGTGACTGTCATTTTGAAAGAGTGTTCTGGGATCAACATAAGGACACCAGTTTGCAGTGATAATTTGCTGAAGCTTAAACATTGCGAGAGTGAAAAAAAATTTAACGCTTAATGTTTAAAAATTGAATGAAACTTACCTCCAAAAGTCTCTTGTTACTCTCACACTGCAATTATTTCGCTTTGGAGACGTCGCGTCATTCCAACATGTCAGCGGAGTAAATCATTTGTGAACAGTTGAGAGTCCAGAGTCATAAATCGTTCATGTCCTACAGTTGATTAAAAGTTATCAACGGTGTGTTTTTTTTCACAACCAACTCGTCATGATGTGTTCGGAAACATTTCGGATTATATCTCAAAAGATTGCTTCGTGATCAAAATTTGTTTCTGAATCTCAAGATATTATTGTTGCACAATATGATTACTAATCTATGTTTAATTAATTACCTTTAGTGAATCGTGACGTCTTTGCACATTATTCCTAACTGTTGGAAAACCCATTAAACTAAAGGTGATTTTACACCAAACGGTCTTGACAAAGGTATCGTTTTGTAAATGGAGTTGACCCTAGTTTTTATGCGACCAAACTTAACTTGTATTACAAATAATCGTTGAAATTTAAAAATCATTACGAGTAACATGTACGTCGTATTAATTTGACCCAAAACAGAGTATTTGTATAGGAACTAACGCTGATTGACAAGAATTAATGAATTTGGCAAAATATTCATAATACTTTATTCATAATGGTATTCGGAATATTTCGCCAGACACAAAAGCGATTTTTCATTAGTTTATCGAGGACAAGCTTTATTCCCAATAATTAAATCTCGGTCAATTTTAAAAGTCGAAAAAGATCTACAAAAAGGGTCTTGATCGTGTATTTAAGAAAAATCCAGACCGAACCAGTCAAAAACAAGTATAATCGGGTGAGATGGAATTAAGGGATGGACCATTGGATAATTTCTGGGTACGATTTTTTTTCAGCCTAAGTTCTCTGAAGGTTTAATTTCAAATCAATGTATTTCACTAGCCGCCATTTATACTAAACTATATGTTGTAGTTTGCTCGCACAAATTTTCTTGGCTGATCGCCTGTAGGATATTTTTTATCATTTCCCCTTGCACGAATTTTTTTTGGGAATTGTTACCCTCTCCCAAGATATCTCATGGTCCGCCCCTAAGCAATACATCACAAAGGTTTCTTGCATGTTCCAAATACCGAGGGTGCCGATCTCCTTTCGAAAGATATAAAAGAGTAAACAAATGTCTCGCCGAAAAAGGTGTGTAGTCATCACAACTAATAAATGAGCAAACCATTCCGTAATGTTGGTCCGTAATGTTTGTCATGGATTTCGAATAAAACTCCGTTTCTTAGGGTCGAATTTCATGGAGAATTTTAACCCAGGTTCACAAAATAATCCCATTAAAAATTGTCTTGCGATTATACAGAGATATATTTCGTCCCGTTCTGAGCTTTTAAAATAAACGCTATGGCAGGGGATCGGACAGTACACAATATACTGGTCGTAGTGGGGTATTGATGGCACAGTGGTAGCGCACATTTCTGTCTCCTTTGTGACTACGGTTCGATTCTTGGCTCCGTGCAGTGATCTGATCAAAATTACCTTGGTTCTGCCATTGCTGGTTTTCTCTGGGTACTGCGGCTTCCGCCTGTAGTAACACTGGACCCAGGAGGGATGGTCCTTACTGGACCTCTAGGGATAAGGGTTTAGTTAGCATGTAGGGTAATCCACTAGCTATAAAGACACTTTTCGTGCCTCGCGGAAGTTTCAGTACTGGTTAGAGCGTCAACGGCCAAGAGTATTACTTGTAGCCAATGATGCAAGATTTCAATGCATTCACAAGCCAATCATTTTGCTTAATTTCAACAGAAGTGACACGCGGCTGGAATGTAGCAAATCGATAAATCTGATGGGATAGAATCTACTTCAAAGCAAAACAGTTAACTTAATGTGGTATTTTTATTCGTTCGGTCTCCATGGTTCAAACCCGAAAAGTAAAACAATTCGCGATAAAATCAACATTGTCTCAATTTCTTAGTCAAAGATTGTAATTTAGAATGCCTGCCTCCCCACAGGCGACCACAATGTATCATGGGAAGGGTACAATTACTTCTGCTCGGGTCTACGTACCAGATGCAGTGAGCTCTAAATTTCACTGGAGCAATATCTATCAGCCCTCATGTAAAGCCAATGGCGGACATGGAGGTGATTTTTGCACGTCAGTCTCAGTCCTCTGCGCGGTTTTGTACGTCAGCTGCAGCATGATCTCTATGATTTTCAGGCTCTGAAACCGCGTAGGGGCCTGAAATTGACGTGCAAAAATCACCTCCATGTCCGCCATATTTGGCTTTAGGGCGTCAGGGCTGAAAGATATTTCTTCAGTCATACTTGAAATTGACGTGCAAAATTGGCCACCATGTCGGCCGCGTTTGACTTCACTTTTTGTCCGGCCGATAAACTGGAGTTCTCCCTCCAGCCATATTCAGAGCTGGCTGACCACATGTTGTAAATAAACATGGCGGCCGATCCCTTACGAAACTCTACATGACTTCACACGTGTAATTTGACTTGATCACATGTGAAAAAGATCAATTAAATTTTTGAATTTCAAATTTTGTCGGAAATGGGTTAGCACTGTCAATAATCACAAGCTGAGTTGGATTTTTTAGTGATATATTTTATTTTTCAGAAGATTTGCTTTCTCACACGACAGAAAAAACTATTTACCACTTGTAGCAGACAAGTAATTTTCCAACAACGTCCCGCATGTCCTGTCCACGACGCAATGTCCGCTCCCCAATTTGGTACATACGTTGAGCTTGGAAAACCACAAAACTTTCTAATTCAACTTGTATATTTCTGTATCTCAAATTAGTTTCGTGTGAACTTCTTACAAAATCACGCAAGCTTTCGCAAAACTGTAATCTTCCGATCAGATCACGAGGCTTTCTGCGGAGGCAGTGAGAGAGAGCATACTTGAGCTCCCTATGTAAATAAAGTAGATCACACAGCATTTTTTTTTTTACACTCCTGATGATGACTACAAGATAGTCGAAACGTTGAGAATTAAAGATGATTTCTATTTACGGAGTTTCCATTGTTTTGTATATTATACTTGTATTCCTAATTTATATTCATAATGAACTATTACTCAATCTATCTCTTGTCAATCGTGGAAGTACGGGCTGTTTTAATTTTCTTTACGGTTGGTTAAGTGGTTCTCAGAGATTATTGTATTTCGTTTTTAAACTGCTTGTTCCCACACCGCCGCCGTACAAATTACTAGGTCAGCGGAAACAACGAAATTGAAGTTGCAGGGCAAGCAGAAACAAAGAGACAAAAGATAGCCCTACTCCAACAACAGTATAGATCACCCACCGTTTCACTCCTACAAGACAAGGATAAAGCGAAAGAATTTAAATTAACACAAAAGACGATGGACATTCGTACTTAAGATTCTTCTTCCACTCTACCTTACTATCTTTCTGTCTCTACATATCTCTCCCCATCCGATTTGTTTTGAAATGTAAGAAGTCATGTTCTTTGTCATTCCTTCTTTCTTTCACTGTTTCTTTCCTTCTATCTCACTTCCTTTACCTGAGCTGATTTCCTTCCTGTTTCTCATTTGACAAGCAGGCGGTGGTGACGAGTAGTTACCATATGATGTACACGTGGTTTGGCTTGGATCTTTCAATCCTCTTTCCAGTTAGTGCAAACAAATGTCACATTAATACCTTCGTATATTGGCGGAAGAATGTACCAAGTGAGCGAAGAATTCTCTGATGTAAACACTGTTTTTTTCAGTGATAGAATTTCTCAGTCGACGTCACAAGTGCCCACTCGTTACTAGTTCTTTTTTTCTCCCGACCATGATTTTTAAACCTTCAAAATGGCCAACTTCGACAGCAAAAAACTCCATGAAGATGAAATTTTTGAACGATACGATATATTGCAATTTTGCTCTGAACAACCCAGAGGATATGAATATGTAAAACCCCAGCAGTGGGATAGGCACTTTGAGAAATTAGTGTAAGAGGTTGATTGTGGAGTCTTCCAGGACACAGTGCTTCATCGGAGGAGGAATTTTAATATATTTTAAAATAAATACAAAATAGAATACTTCACATTAGAACTTGTTTTTAAGATACAGTTCGGTATATACAATCTCGATTACATTTCCTGCCGAAGAATCTAGTAATTTCGCCCCCTTACATTTTGTTGCAATCTTCATAAAACAAATTAAAGAAAATAAGACAAAGAAATTTGGTACTGGTTTTAAGAGACATAAATTGAGCATGGTCTTAAAAAATGATGTCTTTATAAGGACGACTTGGCATTTCTGTGGAAGCATAGATAACATTTAAATCGGCTTGATTTTGAAATGAAGACCAATGAGAGAGAAGACAAGGCATTTCAGATCCTGCACCAGATAATACAAGCATTTCAGACCATCGGCATCCCTACGAATCGAAATATTTGTATCTTTAGAAAAGAAATCTCGCTACAAATTCCACCTCCAAAAATTGACGAACATACGACTGAAGCAACAGAAACCGAGGCATGTTCGACTACGACAAAAATGAAACCCTGAAGACAACATACTTGCACTGATTCACATCAACCAAAGATCCTATTTTCGACGTTGTAAAGGCGATATGTAAACCATCCATTACAATCTCCAACTCCTGAAGTAGACAATATAATCATACATTGGTTATAAGAATTGACAGCACAATAAGTTGCAAGGTTGGTAGACTGCCGAATTAATCATAAAGAACTCTAACGTTTCGAACTATGGCGCCAGAACTCATTGCAATCTCTGGCGAAGGGCCAGCATCCCATTTTTATGTCATTACAAGCGTCGACAGTTGACTACAGACTGTAAAATTTCAACAACATGTCTAAACTCGTTCGTCAGAGAACCAAACATAGTGTTAATCGGACTTATGATACACACCGAGTGTTCTTAACACAAACTCATAACTCATGCATTTTTAACTAGATTTAAAAAACCTATTCTTTGGTTAAAACATTCACCAGAGATTTACCAGGCGGAAATGGTAATCTAAGTATGAATATTAAAGCCCAGCTCAAAATTCTACTATGAATAGCCATGAAGGAATCATACAAGAGAAATAGCAGACATGTTAATTTTATGAAAGCTTTACTGACGTTTCGTTGCCAACGCGCAACATCTTCAAAGTGAAGTTACATAAATTCGGTAGGGATATTAAACTGATATTTACAAGGTGTTGAAACATAATTACCCTAATCTTCTCCCCTCTCATTGGCTAATTATTTGACAAACGTCAGCCAAGTTTGTCTGCTCAACAAACACTTGCAAGAACTTAACTTACCTGTCGACCAACTCGGTCTGGCTGTGGCCAAAGTGAGTCATCTTCTTTAAGAATCTATAATTTGATACAATACTGTAGGTTTTAATTTAAATACTATTTGTCTTTATTTTCAGTCTTTGGTCTTCAAAAATTGAACCTGCACACACAGATGCATAAGGAAATCAACCAGATTGTTACCATGTAGCTTTTAACAACTACTTGAAGGAAACATTATCAATTTTAAACAGTTAACATAAAGACGGAATTCCTCCCCTAACCACGGTATAAATTTTAAGTACTTTTAATGGCATAATTAAGCCATTTTTAAGGACCCAAGAGAGAGGAACTGGAGAGAGTTTTCTATGATACAAACCATTGCAGTACAAACAAGTAGACCTTTTCATCATCTTTCCTGCAATTACTCAACCAGAAACACCTTATAATATCTTTTCTTGGATCAATCGTTTTAAGAATAAATGCGAGTTTCATTAAGAGACAACAGGTAAATGAAATTTCAAGATTTTTCATGAACTTCGGGAGATTTTTAAAAAAGTTAAGGACTTCTGAATACTTAATTTTCTAAAGTGCAAATTTGAGGACTTTTATGGTTTCTGAGGATCCGTACGAACCCTGTAAAGAAATATAGTATATGTTTTCACCTCACTATCCTCAATAATTCGTTTCAACTCATCCATGACACTCTTTGAAACAAATGCCTAATAATAAACAGAACAATACAGATGATAAGATGATCAATACAGATGATACAGAAACAGATACAGAGATGATATGAACAATACAGATGATACAGAACAACAGATGATAAGTGCCAACTGATACCAAAATCACATGCTAGTTATCAAAAATATTATTTAATTGTATAAAAATGGTAAAGAACATTGTTCCCCAGTGCAGGAGGGAAAACCTGACAACAAAATATTTTCAGTTCAACCAGTCATTGAATTGGATAGCCAAGAACTACTTGTAAAACAAAGAACTTCCAAAATATGATCTCCATAGTTGATGACATTTAACTGTGTGAAATTTCGAACTGTTGCAGTTGTGTAATTGATTCATATGGTGACATAAGCTCCAGACCACATCTCCCAGTTTGTGATTTCTTCATAAAGTGTTCAATATACATTCAGGTAGTGGGTTTATCCATTTTCCACACTACCTGAATACTCGCCATCTGAATTAATTGCGATTTGCACAAGGAACTGCTTGACTTCTCATTTCATCATTTCATCAGTAGCTTTGGTTCTTCTCCAAATAAAATCTTTGCTCTTTGTTTACAAAGTCTTGACAAAACAAGGATACGGCAAGTCATTTAACAGTTTCAACTGTTCGATTTCCCTACCTCTTTGCGGATCATCGTGTCATTCTTGTAGTTCGAATTGTTGGCATATCGAAGTTTGCCTAAATACAATGTCATTAAATTACAAGCGATGTTGATCAGTCTGCCCGACAAAAAACGACAAATATTCACAAAAAAATTACGTAATATATGTACGAAGTATTTCTTTAGTTTACTTACCATCGGGTCTGAACTCAAACTCAAGAAATTCGTGACCAAATTTGCCTTTATGTCCAACATAATATCGAAGGTAGAAGTCCGCCATGATGGAACCGCGTGGTTTGGGAATTAGTCACCAGGCTAAAACAACCGCGCTAAGTTAAAGTTACGCGGAATGATTTGCTGAATCTGTGAAGATTTCACCAAAATGACTACAGCACTTCGCCCACTTTCTCTCTTGACACGGCGTCTTTTTGTTGCTACGGTCGCCTCTCTTAGCGTTGTTTCAAGAAACGTTAGAGCTGAGAAGTTCTGCTCTTCTTCCTCTGGCTGCGATGAAGTGACAAAGGCAAAACAAGCTGCTGAGATCCACAGCTCAGACAAGTACACCACTGGTGATACCATATTTGGGAAAATCCTCAGGAAACAAATACCTGCAGATATCGTTTATGAAGACGATAAGGCATGTTGGATGACATCTTGATAATGAAATTGACACGAGGGCAAAGAAGTGCAAAAATCTTGTTTATCTTACTACTGCTGGGCTTTCATTTATATTGAACAAATATGTATTAGCTGGATATCCTGTATTTTGTACCAAGATTTACAGTAGGGGTACTGAATTGAACAGATCTAGATGGTCCACTTGATTCAGGTCAATGCATGGGAAGTACACATAACCAACTATGAAAGTAGATGTGGTGAAATTGCAGGGTGTAACTGGTTGGACAAAGTTGGTAGGGTACATCAGATTTTGACCATAATTTTTTGATGTTGGGTTTCAATTCCCATGAATGGGTCAAAAAACTTTCAAATGGTGCACTCTATGGGGACAGTAGCAAGCTAAGACCAAGCTACCACATCACTATATCATATATTTGGTATATAATTGAAAACTCAATTCTGATAATCTTTTCACTATCTTAACCTATTTATTCTCCTGTGGTTTATGCAGTGCATTGCTTTCAGAGATGTCAATCCAGTTGCCCCAAAACACCTCCTGGTCATTCCAAGAAAACCAATTCCACGTTTATCAGAGGCAACGGTTGATGATACTGAGGTAATGTGATAATGGTACCTTTGAATAAATGTACATTTCTGTCACCACAGAAGCTTGTATTCTGAAAACTGTGAAAAATACAAACTACTGGTTGTGTTGATTTACTATTTGCCATAATTCTCTTTGATCTGCAGTTACTTGGACATCTGTTGCTAACAGCAAAGACAGTTGCAAAGCAAGAGGGACTGGATGAATCTGGCTACAGACTTGGTACAGTAAAGATCTATCTGCATGTATCTGCCTGGGAACCAATCCAACCATTTTTCAACCCTTCAGACCATTACTCAGAAAGAATTAGGGGGGAAGTACAATTGTAATATGAAAATAAGTGTCTGGTGTATAACACAGAATAAAGCATTTAATGTGTAATAGTACCAACCTTTCAAATCCCTTGTCTTCTGTGTCTTTTCCCAGCCACTCAGTTACTTACCTTAACCTGCTGCACTTTACCCACCTATCCATACCAGTACTAACTGACACCACCTAATGGTATTTACCAATCTTACCACCAGCCACCTAGTATATGTTTTTACCAAGTACCTACCTGTGTCTCTACTATTCAGACATCAACTTACCCCTACAAACCTCCCTATCAGTTTCTGTCAATCCAACCACATGTCAAACTCATCCAACCCACTCTTGATTTACCTTTATTAAATTTAACAATGTTAGCTGATGTTGTGCAACATGTGGTAGCTTGGTGTATGAATCAATATTTTACATATTCATCCATCGAGCCAAGTGAACATCAGCTCATTCAGTCATATACAGCTCTAAATCCATTTACCCCTATGCCCTCAGTTCCCCTGTATCCCTTCCAGCACCCACTCATCTCTCCATAACTTGATCCATCACTCTTGTCTCTCTGTATGTCCACTCTAACCATCAACAGCATCCACTTGTCCTTCCATCCGTGATTGCTGTAAGTTTTAATCAGGGTTTGGTTGATCAAACCCTGAATGGCTTATCTGGAGGATATGCCCTAGGCTGTCTATTTCTTAGACAGTCAAACATAAACTTTAATAGATGAATAGCTCTATGAGATGGATTACTGTATTGCGTAGTTTTTTAACTGTATTATATTGTATTGTATATACAATACAATATAATACAGTTGTATTATATTGTATTGTATATGTATCACTCGGGTAAGCCGTCCGAGCTTTGAACAAGATACCCCAGGTTCTTATAGTCAAATAGTCAATACTCAAAGTTTTAGACAATATAGTCAATACTCAAAATGTCAGTTTTGTCAATAGTTTTCTTCTTGCATTTCTTTGTAGTAATCAACGATGGTCGTGACGGAGCTCAATCGGTGTATCACCTTCACCTTCATGTAATTGGTGGCCGTCTGATGAACTGGCCTCCTGGCTAGCATCCTGATTAGTTGAGAAGACATATTATGTAATCGATGTCAAACCACAGGGATTTAAACAAAGAAAAGAAATCGCAACAAAAAACCCACAAGTTCTTCACGGCTCATTTCGAGAGTGTACATCATTAAAATTAAAGCGATTAACTTTTCTCAGCCATGGTTGTTCTTCAATGCAGCGTAGTTTGAAACGAGTTTTACTCCATAAAAGCTAGTTTTAGCCTCGTATCAGTGATATCTGTGCATGTTCAGAGCCAGTAGACTGGAAGTTTAAAACAAAGAGCTCAATCTGCTCAAATATGAACACGTTTAAGGCTAATATTCCTTAGGATGAGTTCTCCTCACAGACTGCATTTTTCTTTTGTTTCATTGGCTGTCGATAACTAAAGAGTGCCCTGGATCTCCCCAAGGCTGCTAGACCCAATCAGACTAAAGAGAGGGCACAAAATTGCTCCTGATGAAAGTTAGCACTAGAAAAAGGGAAATGTGCCGCGCTGTAGTTCATCGGATCAGATAAAGCAATTTGCCGGCCCATTTGGTGTTTTGTTTTTACCCGAAAGATATTTAGGTCCACTTAAAAGTTCAATGTAAATGAAAAATCTCCCATTCCTGGGTGAACTGAGTTCACAGAATAAGTCATGCGGTTGATGGTTCGGCAAGTATTTTAATGGCTTCTTACGCTTTTATCGCCCTGTCAGGGATCAGAAAAAATACATTCCAAACTCGTAAAATAGCTGCTAGTATTACCTACTAAACCACCATATGATAGGCTTTAATACAACATCAGTATAACCACAGAGATTGTTGGAAAGTTCCAGTATTTATTTATCAATGAACGCAACTAAAACATTTTATTCCATTCTATCCCACTTTACCCCCAGAATTGTATTTGATGTTTCGACAAAATCAAGTTGATTTCCAACTGTGGTTTTTTTCAACAGAGGAATTTCTGGGAAATATTTGCCGACTTTATCTGGGATTGTCCATTTCTTGAAATTATTTATGTATATTATATACTCTGCACGACAACAAAATTTATTTACTTTTCATTGATATCATCTTTAGCTTACTCGCTAAGCAGTCAATTTGACATCTCTATAAACGTCTCAGATCTCATTCTCATTGCTGCATCTCTAACGAAAAAAAGAAAAAAAGTTATTTTAAAATAGCCAGTAATTTTACAATTATTATGATTACATATGAAAGCTTCGAAAAGCCTTCCAGGACGCGGGTGAAAAACGCACAACTTGTTCAAAATTATACTAATTGCTGAACATTAATCTGGTTCGTGTGGGAGCTTGGATACATCAGATGAACAACGAACAACAAACGTTCGTCAAGCTCGTTACCTCGAAAAAACGATTTCTGAGCCCGGGAATGGAACCCGCAACCTTCTCATGAACGGTGATCAGAAGGCTGCGAATACGAGTTACTAAGCTAAAAAACGAACGGTTACTAAGCTAAAAAGCGAACGGTTACTAAGCCAAAAAGCGAACGGTTACTAAGCTAAAAACGAGTGGTTACTAAGCTAAAAAACATAAAACTCCTTTATATTCTTACATAAAAGGTTTTTTGTCTTCCTCCGTTAACTGATTCCAGTTTTGACTTAAAAGCCTCGTGAGCTCTCCTGGTGTGGATTTGAGCTCAGGATTCTTCCTGTAAACAGTGAAAAAAAAAACAAATTTCGATCAGTGAATTTACAAACAATGAATACATATTTAGAATCTTGCACGTTTTTGTAATCATAAGACAGATTGAAATGAATTCAAAGCAACCACAAGAAAGGTTGTCAAGGCCTGATGTCTCTTGAAGATGATGTTTCTCCCCTACCAACGTTACGGTGGTTTTGGGGGCATTAACACTGTCCTGTCCGAGGACTTTTCCATTGATAAGTAAAATCGTCTGGCGTTAGCCAGAGTAAAATTCTAAAGTCTCCATAGGCCACTGAGGACCTATTCGGACAGGAAGGAGTTAAGGAGATAGGTGTTAGACCTTTGTTAAACCTTTCCTGGCTGGCTAACCCTCACTCGTGACATTTTATGATATCGTCCCTCAAGCGATAAAAATTATATCGGCTCGCCCCTCATATGATAACCTGTGCATGTACACCGATTCCTGTTAATATGGCTGTTGCTGTACGTAGTATCGGTAATGTTGCTGTTTTTACCGCGGTTGTTGTCGTTACTAGGACGGCTGTTATTGTTGTTTTTGTTGTTGTTGTAGCTGGTGTTGATTTTGGCGTTGGTTTTGGTGTTGTTGTCGCTATAGTTACTGTTGTGGTGGTTGTTGCCTTGGATATGTTGTTGTTGCTGTCGTTATGTATATTACGCGTGTTTATTGTAATTACATCAACATAATATTATTAATATATTTACTCACCCGAGGAGACTGCCTCGTTTCTGCTTGCAAAAGAGCATATATCCATTTGGAATTGTCTTCTTTTTGACAAACTTTTCAACTTTGTTCCTCTGACTTCCTCTATCCGGACTACTCCAACAGTCTTGAAAATTTGCCAGTTGAGGCGGGCTAATTTCAAACAATGTCAGCGGTGGTGCAGCCAATGGTACGATCCCGGAGGTAATTAGTGCCGTGGCAGTTGCGGCGAGCGATGAACTGGGAAAAGACGGTGAGGAGTAGCAGACGGGTATCGAAATTCCATCATTAAGTGGTGAAACACCGGCCGTTAACACTGGGGAACCGGAAGTGTATACTATTGGACATGAAGTAGGTGGCGAGGAAAATGAAATTGGCGTGAGTGTTTTAGAGAAAATCGACGGTGTGCCAACTGTTTTTAACGGAGCGAGCCCTGTAATAGGACTTTGACAGCATGAACTAGTGGATTTTGGACTCTGCAGCGGCTCTAGAGGTCGAGTTGTCTGGTTGCTGTCGGTGCAAATTGTTGGACTTTTTCCTGGAGAAATGCTCACATGACTATTTTGGTTATTAACCATGCTAGATGCTGAAGCTTTAGTAGGTATATGCCATTCTGGAGTACTACAGTCGCCGAGTTTGATCCCCTCTGGGTTTTGTGGTGTCAATGGAGCAACTGAAGTGAATTTTGCTGTCGCCATCTTAGCTGGTTCGGATTTCACTGTGGATGATATATTCTTAGATTTCTTGCAGCGCTTCTCTTTCGTAACGGAACTTTTACGGTATTTTCGTTTCTTCTTGAGCTTTTGTCCGGGGCTTGGAGAAGTTACTGATGAGTGGCCGTAGTGGATGCTGGTATTGGCCAGTGGTGTAAAGCTGTCGAAAATTGTTTGGATTTCTGAAAGCAAGATGAATAGATGCAGTTAATTTGCAGACGAGCTGGGAAGTGACGCAGGCTGTGGTGAGAAGGTGAAGCGGTATCAACTTTGAAATTGCTATAAAATTTGGTATCAACTAATATTTGGAAAAAAATATCTAAAGAAACGAATTTTCATACTTCATTAATTCTTATCACAAGGCTCCTTTTAGTATAAAAACTAGTCTAGTTGCCATTCTCTTTAAGAACACGTTTCACTCTCTGAAGAAGGGCCTTTGCTAGAAACGTCATATTTTGTCAACAAAAGTTCGGCAGGCTGACTCCACCAACTAACCTCTTAACTGCTACATTTAATACTAGCTGGGTTCACCATGGATAGGAACAGGCAAGTGTAAGAAAAATTATATAAAAGTAGAATGCTACGTCAGCAGTATTGAACGACTTGTGGAAAACCA
Organism: Nanipora kamurai; assembly: GCA_036872915.1. Lineage (NCBI taxonomy): Eukaryota > Metazoa > Cnidaria > Anthozoa > Scleralcyonacea > Helioporidae > Nanipora > Nanipora kamurai. The sequence goes on from JBAHVQ010000214.1 coordinate 823,847, forward strand.
AGAGGGTTGAGAAACTGCCAGAGCTTAAGTGCAGAAAAGCTGACGTTTGGTGCGAAGGCCCTTCGTCGGAGTGCAAGGCACTCCAATCAAAAACGAGACTTTGCTCGAAACGTCAGTTTTTCTAGAACTAAGTTCCGGCAGTTTCTCAACCCTTTTGGTTTCCTACAAGAGTAAAGAAGGATTTTCTACCGTGAGAAGATTCATCCATATTACACCAGGAGAAGTCAGATAAGACTCCAAAGATGTCTCCGGGTTCTGTATAGAAATAGGAAAATATTTACAGTCACTGATAATTCACGCAATGGATAGAATAGTTAACGTCAAATGGTCTTAACAAAGCGTCTAGTTCTACCTGACGATTGTGACTCCTTGAGCGGAAGCTTTCCAGTACGTCGATCCCAATCTGAAAGTTATACATGATATTAAGAGGAAAGCAAATACGAACAGCAAAATATATAACAGCTTGCTGTGACACTGGTATTGTCAGAAAAGGTGGTATTGCTGGTTTGCCCGTGACGTCATGGCGGCCATGTTGGTGGAACTTTAACAAAAGAATCTCATTAACTTCAATCCATCAATTGACGAACTGGTTATGAAAATTGGGTTGAGCACAAAATAAGCACACGAATAAACGTAACATACAAATAAAATGTGCCATATACACATAAAAATTGAACAAGCCTTTACCATTAATTTTCTGGCGGAGATCTCTGATGTGTTCCACTGCCACATTTAAAATCTGTTCCTTAAATAAGAATACACACGATGCATAAACATAATAGCTTTGGCTCCTCAAAGTCTAAATTCTATATATATAAGTCTTCTCAGGACTGTTTCATCTTTTGCGACTTTCATCAACCTTTGGTTTGAGATTGAACACGCAACTAACCAGTTTTTTGTACGTTTTATTTCACTTACTCTAGATGTTGTTTCCACTTTCTTCGGTAAAACATTTACGGGATTTGCATAGCACTCCTGAAGATCTTCATACATTCTAAGAAATCAATAAAGTAAGTTATACAGCCTCGTGTGGCTTTGCTTGCAGATGTTTCGATTTATACCTTGAAACATGAGAAGGAACTACATGCAGTTTGTGCTTACTGACGAGATATGACTAGTTTATTATCTATGTGAGTAATTTTCTCAGCTATTAGCCTCAATAAATAGATACTATCTATTGATCATTTGAACGTGACTTCACGGCGGCCATATTGGTGAAGTTTTAACAAAACAAACTCATAAACTTCTTTTGTATTTGGCATTAACGCGGCCGCCGTATCTCTGTCTTTTAAACCTCATTTGATTGATTGCAAACCATCGCTATAATGTGGCTAATAGCTGATCCTACTCTATGGAGCACACATCAACTACAGGTCAATGAAATGCTGATTAATGTAGCTGGGGAGTATACCTTAAATTTAATTGATCAACGCCTGCAGCGCATTCATTGTTTTCAGTAAACCACATTGGTTCTACAGGTACACAGTCTGGAAAACAAATCAAACAAAGAAGACTTGAGTGAAACGAGTTGAAATGAAACCTTTAATTGGGATGGTTGCAATTTCGCAACTTATATATTTTATTCTGTCCAACGCCAGACAATGTCACTCGTTAAGTGGAGACCTCATGGAAAATTGCCAAGTACATGCATAGGGTTAAAGGAAATGAGACTTAGTAAACGAACATTAAGGAAAGTGTTGAAGAGTGAAGAGGATTAACTGAAATGCAACTGAACTAAGGTCGAAAATATGGGAGGAAGCACAGGAAAACCAAGAGAAGTAACATGAAGTCAACAAACACCAGGCAAGGTGAGAAAGAATAAAGCGAAAGGAACAAACAAAAAAAAACAAGATTAAATTGGTGTAGAGTTGAGAAGAAAGAAGTTGTTGAAAATATAGCCAGCAGGGATGATAAAGTTCAAAAGTTAGCTCCGGTGAAATACCTACCTGAATCATGATTGTCGTCGGTATCCTACAGAAGACGAATGGATGATTAATTCCATGACTTTTTTGAATTGTGATAATGGCACAACAAATGAAATCTTATGGAAGGATCTCAACCGGTTCGTTTAGAAGGAGATTAGCACTAAAGCACGATTAAACGTTAATCCGTAGTTTTTTAGAAAGTGTTGGAGGACTAGTTAAACTTTCACATTAGCCACACAATAAGTGACTGGAACGATAACAATAGCAATAATATGAATAACCTGGTCATGATTTGTTGGAACTTCTTGTACTCCTTTTTCTGTTAAATCTTCTGGAGGATCTAGGACACGTATAACGAGGTTATTAGTTGGGGCGTATCTAGTTACGAGTTAGCTTTGGTTACGGATATTTTACTTAAAATAATAGAAATCGAGTTATTCATTTTTGAAGAATGACTCAAAACCATATGAAAAAGCGAAAAGGCTGGTGGACTGCCAAAGGTAAGGGAAAAGAATTCTAACTTTTGAAGCTAAGGACCTTCGCCAGTCTTCAGCCTTCGTCTTTTCACTGTCTGACAACAGTTATTCTTCAACACGTTAGAATTTTGTGCTTTCAGCTTTGCCAGTCAACCAAGCAATTTGCTATTTATGCATATACTGTTTTTCGTTCTGTTTCTCGCGGGTTCAAATTTGTTCACGTGGTATCAAACGTATAATTATGTGTTGAATTTTTGTCAGGGACACAGACCCATGAGCAGTAACGAACCAGAGAAATCAGAGTTGATAACAAGTAGAATGTATTGTATCACATAAAATTGCCTGCTGGTACCGGATTTTGAGACTGATAATTTGCCGAAACATTCACTAGCTCTTGTTAAACTGTTTTCTTAACCCTCTCTCGACCGAGAACTTTTCCCTTGACAAGTAAAATCATCTAGCGTTAGCCAGAGCAAAATACTAAAGTCTCCATAGGTCGCCGCAGACCTTTATGGTCAGGAAGGAGTTAAATTAACCAGTACGTTACCATCAAAATGAATTTCTTTTCGGCAACGTGGTGTTGTTCTTTTACGACGTCTGAACACATTACCACTGTTCGATTGAGGTAAAGAGACCATTTGAACATTTCCTTCCGAGATACTGCATTTCATGCAACCAGTGCCAACATCAACTGAGCGTTCGAGACCTGGAGTTTTGTATATAATAGTTGGTGATAATCCCCAGTTTAAGGTGCCGTAGAGGGAACCAGTGGTCGGTGGACGCAGTCTTTCCTATATAAAAGAATATTTAGAGTCGTATTTGTCGTTTCCAGAGACAAAGTTTATTTATCAAACTTACAGTTTTCTCATTCTTTCTCTGGTCCAATGAATGTAACTGCGAAACCTGCTCGTTGGCCCCGTGCGAACTTGCCTCACTGCTTAAACAATTCACATTCAAATCTCGCTTAGCTGGAGACACGGACGGCACAACGCAATCATCATCGGACGTCTCTTCCCAAAAGTTCTCCTCCAGACATTTTGTGAATTCATCATAGGCCATAGGCAGTAGTTCACTTGTTTCTACGAATTTCAGATCGTGTGGTAGGGTAGACACCCGAGGACAACCATCGTGTGACTTCATACAATGACAATCAACCTGACACAAGTTTTCCCATGATTCCATACTGTGCCAAGATATGTCGTCATCGGTTGGTATAAGATTGTTTATGGTATGGCTGAGTTCCCATTTCACGTTTTTCGTTAAAGGGTTCCGCTCTATTGAGTTCGCAGTTTCACTTCCATGGTTGATATTTGATGTTAGACTAGTTTGGCCGTTGCATGAATGATATGATCTTTGGTTGGATGATTGCTTCGTAGAATCTTCTCCTGTGACCGTTTTGTCAGCATCAAATTCTGAAGCAACACATCTGGCCTAACAACACAAGTACGTTACATATTAATATGGATATAAACACGATAAATTCAAATATCTAGCAACCAAATACCTGGTTTGTCTTTTCTTTGGAACGGCGAGCTTTGTTCGTGTAACTACAATGACAATTACATAATAAAAACTGCAATCCTGCAATGACAACTTGATAACAAGACATTGTGCAATCCTCGACCCTGGGTGTTCTGCCTAAGGTTAGAGTTCCAGGGGTTGTGTGAGGTTAGTGTCACCGAGGGTGAAAAGTAGGTTGAGGGCGGAAAGCATGGGAAAAATAACCCCGGGAGTTTTGCATAAGGGGGAGAGTTCCAGGGGGTTATGTGTGGTTAGTTACCCGGGGCAAAAGGTTGGCGTCCAGATTTAAAGTTACGATTAGAGTTAAGGTTAGGATCAGAGTACAGATCTGGGTTCAGTTATCGTACACCTTAACTTTTTAATCAGTATGATCATGAATTCAATGTCAAATTAGGATTTAACGATTATCATGAATTCGAACAAGAGAATGGGCTGGGTTCAAAAGACGTCCTCTCCTTTATCATACCTGGTTTCAAAATATCATGTCTACCTTTTAACGCTGGATTTGACATAATATTGGAAATTCCTGTACTTGTATAACAGAAGAACAACCATGTCATCGTCACTTTGTCGCGTCACTCAACCACAGTAATTCGAGTATAGTACTCTTCGAGTTTTTCAAATTTACACGAGTTTATTTTGAACAGCGAAGTATTATAACCAACCTTTGCGTGGACTGAGGACTTTTTTGGAGACTTTGTTCGTTAATTTCTGGCTCAAAACTAGGTTTCATTTCGCAATGATTTCGATAGCGGAATCTTGAAGGAAAAAAGAAAGACATTCGGACTAGGTTTTCAATTAAACGTCGTAAAAACACAGCTATATAAACTTAGCTTTTCCATTTGTTGAAATTCTTTTATGAAACTAAACTGAATAAGCGTTAAGTCCAAATAAACGGCCAGAAAATAGCTTTAGGTAGATGTAGCATTAACTCTTAATCAAGATGGAGTCGTCATCTTGTCTATACATTCCGAAAAGATTTAAATCGTAATAGCGACTTGAAAAGTATCTGTTCTTTACCTCTATAACAACCTATTCTAAAAGACAATACGGCATCCACTCGAAACGACGAAAAACTTGTCACCTCGTCAGCTCTTGCTTGCCGTACCATCAAACTCTGTAGTCGTTTTATCTTTCTTAATTTTCTGACGAAAATTAAGCCGAATTCTTGTAGGTCTTCGAAGTTTCAAACAAGCTGTAGGGTCCTTTGTTCGGTGAACAGTTGAAATATTTCAGTTTTCTTACGAGAGATAAGTTTGTTGAAGACGAAAGCAGAACTTGAAAAGTTGGAATAATTTTGAACATGGAGCCGAGAAACCCTCACAACAGGATTGGATACAAGCAGTCACGTGTTTCTTACGTTGCGTAATTCGATCTCATCTCTCAAAAGTACAATTTCCTCAACCTCCTCAAAAAACCTAAAACTCGTATGAGCCAACTTAAGAAAACGCTGCATCATGGGTAATCAGGACTAAATTGAAACGAAATACATGAGCCGTTAAATCATGGGTCAAATGTTTCCTTTGAAAGTAACTGCACAGTTGAGGTATTCCTTTTAGCCCGATAAATGTTTAAGTAAAAGGCCAAGGTGTCCATTTGACGCGTTGAATTTTAAATTTTCATTCAAACAAGCCATAGTCGACAAATAAAAACGGTATATTCAAAATAATAGATCGATCTAAGGGAGTTAGGGAGAACTTCACCTGCCTAGGGGACGGGATTCCACCATTAGTACCGTACACTTCACTCTCATTCCCCTCATGTCTTTGAGATTTCGCCAGGTGGCACTAATTCCTTGCCGAGCATGGCTGTGGCGTATCTAGAACATTTGTAGTTTGGGTGGGGAGGGACTTGATCGGTCCTTGGTAAATTTTTTGGAACCGACGACAGATATAAGAGGATTTGTCTCAAACACCTAAATAGGTCACGTCTAAATTCTAACATACCGAATTAGCGTCTAAAACCGACAAATAGGGGCTCGGAGACGGGGGAGAACTTTAGCCCCCAATAATTTTCCGGGTGTAAAATATTGCGTGTGAAATGTTTTCCAAAATTTCACACGTTTGATTGTCATGCATTTATTCGAAAATTCTAAATTCTTTCTCAGAGTCTTCAGTATATTCTTCTCCAGTGGCAATTTTTCAGGAATCTCAGTATGTGCGTGGACTTACTGACAGATATTTAAAGTAACTGATAGACTAATAGTGTATTTCCACTTGCGTATTCCCTTGCTGGAGGAGTAAACGCCTATAAAAAAGGTATTTCAATTGATTATTCGCGCTGTTTAACGTCGGAGCTTTGTTGTTCTACTCCAAGATGGCTACTGTGACGCCAGATGAACACACTCTGTTGCATAAACACCTCACTGCATCAGTATACACGCATAGCTTCAAACTCATTCTTTTGAATTCCATTGAAACATACAAAATTTTGGCACAATGGGTGAACATCAACTGAATTTAAAAGAATGAAGTTGAGGCTATAAGTGTATAACGGTCCATTGTGGCATTTATGTAGTTGGTCTGTAGGCTAACTTTCTCGACTATGTGTTTTGCGTAGGGTTTCATAAAGGACAACAGGCTACAAGTAAAATTCCATGAATACTTTGTTTTTGTGGTTAAGTTTAGCGTTAATCACCGATTTACCTGAATACAATAAATATCATCAAGGTGTTTAAGATAACCGTATTTACAGAATAAATTGTCTGTCAAAGTTGTCTATTGCGCATTGTAATTAGTAATTTTTGCAGCGTGTGGCCTTCGTGTGACAGCAGATGTGTAATACGAATGCGAAATTGCGAGAATTGTACTGACCGAAAGTTTAGAGCTACAATAAATATGGCTATTTTCCCGGTCCAGAATCCTACCTAATTACGTATCCAAATTGGCGAGTTATATCTGCGCTACATAACATATTGTACAGGTGATATCAAAAATTATTTTTAGGGATTTAGTCACTCTCCAAAAAAATTAGGTAAACTTCACTGAAGAGGTTATTTTGTTGGCCTCGGTGTAACATTCGTAAC
>JBAHVQ010000214.1:830971-858807 GCA_036872915.1 Nanipora kamurai
ATGCGAAATTGCGAGAATTGTACTGACCGAAAGTTTAGAGCTACAATAAATATGGCTATTTTCCCGGTCCAGAATCCAAATTGGCGAGTTATATCTGCGCTACATAACATATTGTACAGGTGATATCAAAAATTATTTTTAGGGTTTAGTCACTCTCCAAAAAAATTAGGTAAACTTCACTGAAGAGGTTATTTTGTTGGCCTCGGTGTAACATTCGTAACGATTTAATAAATTAAAAATTTGATTGACATCAATCCTAACCCAAACTCGAAAGCCCTCATCAAACGAGAATGCAAGCTACCGCAAGTTAGCTTGTGACGACTCGTAATGCCACCAGCCAAACGTTGGAACAAGTCGATGCAAGTTTTGCACGTTCCGCGGGTTCCTATGCTATACACGTATCTAGAATCCCGCAAAAAGCAAGAATTTACCGCACCTTCCAGCTCGAATGCGCGTGGTTCTCGCGGGATTTATGATAGGAGTATTATTCCAATCAAAAATCTCGGGAGAACCACACCGGTTCGCGCAGGAAGGTAAAATCTTGTTTTTTGCGTGATTCTTCATGCGTGTATTACGGGCGACGTCTCGGGTGTAAATTAGTACCTTGCCCTGTTTTTCTTTGAATTTTAGTCTTCATAACCAGTTTAAAAATGGCTCTTAAAGACTGCAAATTTGACGTGAAATCTCGCAAGCTAACACAAGCCAACGCAAGTCAAACGAGGAACAAGATGAAAGTTTTCGGGGACTTGCGTTCTCGCTTGGTTTGGGCTTTACCCTAACATTAATTCTGAACCTAACCTTAGATCAGTTTCAAACTAAAAGTTTCAATTCTGTTTTTCCACGAAATGCTAACCTAAGGTTAGGAAAATAACCTTTTCAAACTCAAACGCTACATGTTTCATTTTAGGTTTCATTTTAGAGATCGTGTGTCGGAATATTTTGTGATTTTAGTGGCAGGAGTTCAAGTTAAGCTAATAAAATTGTTTAATTTTATTGTGCCTATCTAATTTTTTGTTCCAAAATGACTTCATTTTTCGGAGCAACACTCTTATCTGTTAAAAACGAATGGGAACTGTAAGTTTGGTGTTCAGGTTTCTGTAGCTGTTCCTTGGCAATTTTAATGTCGTTATGAATGGCTTCGATTAGCTCCTCTAAAAAAGATAAAAGTTGATTCTTATTAATCTAAAGTTCAATTTCCATAAAGCCTGCTATCGGTTTTGTATTACTTTACGTTGCATTGATTTTATTGCATTGTAGTTGCGTTGTAGTTGTATTGTTAAATTGAATATGGTACAAATATTGTATTGTACAATTACCGTATAGTATATGGCACAGATATTGTATTTTATGCTGCACCTTGCATTCTGTAGTATTGTGTTGTATTTTGCATTTCATTTCGTATGTTGAATTGTTTCGATATTGTATTGTATTGTATCAGTATTGTATTGTATCTATTTACAAAATGAGTGGCCGTTCTGTATTAAGATATATATATATAGACAAGAGGTGAAGCCATGTATCCTTGTATCCCGATACAGAACAGAATTCCCATGAATAACCATTAATCTGGTTAACGTCAGACGATTTTACTCGTCAAGGGGGGAGTCCTCAGACAGGAAAGGGTTAAGTTAAGGGTTATTTGTTTTGAATTTGGCTTCTGAATTATTAAGGAGTTTTAGAATATAGTGAACTGTACTGCAATGTATTGCATTGTAGCGTACACGGTGTTCCAACAGAGCATTCAGTACTATAAATTGGAAATTCTATAGTGTTGCATTGTATTTTGTACATCGAGTATTGTAATTGTGTATGGCATGTTTGGTATTGAATTTGTAGTTAAACTTCTTTTAATTGCATTATTTAAACATGCATCACTATACTTTCAAGATGAAGATATATTTCAAGGCAAAAATGATTTGATCAGTTGGTTATGAAGACAAGAGGGTGCTATTTTATTATGTATCATAATAATAATACTAATTATAATTAAAGTCTTGGGGAATAATAATTACATCCTTGCTGGGAGTCAACATGCCCTATATACAAGTTTCCAAAAGTCACATATCTCAACAGAAACCAAAATTTCAAATACCAACCCACTGATGAAAAGCTGCTTTCTTGCCTAACATATCCAGTTATTACCACACGAAGTTCTGCCCCATAAAAATCTTCAGGAAAGGTATGTAGAATATGGGTTTCCTGTAATGAAAATGAATAGCCAATATTTAGTTTTACAATGCTCCCTTTCATACAGTATTAATGCTTACTGTACTTGTTCCAAACCCATAAAATTGGTCCATTTTAAATAATTCTGTCTTGTAAAAACTTTGAAAACCAAATAGGTTATAATTATAATTAATATAATTAATAATAATAATTAATATAATTAATAATAATTAATTATAATAGGTTATAATTATAATTAGTTTGCTATTAAGGGCTCACTCAGATAGTATTTACGCTGGTTAATATTTGATGATTTTACTTGTCACAGTAGATGTCGTGCGGGTTATCTGGAAAACTGGTTGTTAGTGAAAAGTGAACTTTAATATGAACAGTTTTTACAAGTCTTTACAATAAAATTCTTCGCGAGTCTCAGTTTGCTTTCTTTCTCGCACTTAAGATTTGATGTCTCCATGTCTGGCCCCTCCCAAGTGTCACTTTGCTCCTCCCCAGTTTACTAGTTTATTCAGAATTTGTGACAGTGGAAGACATCACTCGAAGAAAAGGTCTATAAGATTCTTCCAAAGATTTTTTGATTTTTAATGGAGATTTTGGGATTTCTTTTAAATTTCAAGATTATCTAAAGAACTGAGTGGATTTTGAGGGATTTTACGGAGTTTCATAAGATTTTCAAGAGGTATTGTAAAAGATTTTCTGGAAATTTTTAAAAAATTTTTGAGAAAGAGGAGAATATTTTTTTGAGCAAGGTATATGCCCGTAAAATATGGTTTGCTTACTGAGCATTCTTATTAAAAACTTACCATTGATTTTTTAGTGTTTTTGAAGAAGGGATTCCAGCCAACACTTAAAACCATTTGATAGACTTCGTTCCCATTGACACTTGCCCAACCATAATACACACCAGTATCAAGGGAGTCTGGTAAGGCATTTATTACTTCCTCAGGATAATTGGCTTAAAGAACAGATGAGAAAGTTTTAGAAGAATATACTGGAACTTGTTTTAAAATGTAACATGCCCCAATAACTTCTGAAATGAATTAAGTGAAAGGGAAACTTAGAGAATGATGCAGAATTTCAATATCTTTACCTAAACTAGCCATGGCTAAATGGTCTGCTGAATTTATTGGATAACCCTTCAGGACATAATACAGACCTTTGACAATATTTTCTTCAAATCTTGGACATGTTTGGTCCCATATTGTTCAATTTTTTAAACATTTGAAATTTTGACAGTGAAAATCAAGGTGGAACAAGGTGAAATGAGCATACAATGTAGAAGAGGCATTAGACAATGGTTTTTGTTAATACTAGTAGCTCACTGTGCTATAAATTTTAATTGTTTTTAGTTAAGTAACTTATTAATTATTACCAGGGCTGGAAAGTAAAGCTGAGAATTGTGGTAATTTTAATGTAATTATCATAATTTGATCAGTTTTATTTGTGAAATTCTAAAAATGTTGTGAAATATATCAGAAAAATAATATCAAAATTAGTTTCTCCATGGTTTTGGATTGTGATTGATATACAAATCTTAACTACTTTATTAAAATTTATTCTTAATATTAAATTTACCTGAGGAAAGATATCAGCCTTTTAAGGATTAAAGGGCTTAAATATTAATCATGGAATATGAAGCTGAATCAGGTTGAATTCTGTGACTTCTTAACTTCTTCATTATTATTTTACTCTGGCTAATGCCACATTATTTTACTCGTTTTCTAGTTTTTTACTAGTATTTTACTTAGGGAGAAATATGTCAGTGAAGGATTTAAAGGCAGTTAGTTTACACTAAAATCTATAAATTGGTAGAAGCTCTTTGAACTGAACTGGCCACCAAATCAAGATCCTATGTGTTTGGAGGTCATAGATAAATTAGGAAGTTGTACTGCTGAAATTAGGTACTTGAATCACCGGTAAAGTCCAAGGCAACGTTCAACTTGATTAACGGTATCTTGATTGAAGATCAGCATGACCTTGGGCAATTTTTACACAATCGTTCCCTTTGAAATTGAAGTGTGCAAAACTTGTGCCAATATTAAACTCTTCGCACTAGTTTTAAATACTGTAACTCTTCAACGATGGTTGCTATAAGTCAAAAAGTTAATAATTTCTCAACCACGGGCTTTGCTACAAATTTTATCGTATTGTTCGCGGCAGACCAACTTGAGCTTACGTAAGAACGAAGCAATTGCTTTGGTTGAAATTCGTTTAATTTGACACAGGGTACTAGTCTGAACAGCAGTAGAAGTAGTTGGCAAATATTTGCAATGAAGAGTACTTATGTACAATATTTGCGAAGATTGACAACCAAATATCGAGCTAATCGCGGTGATTAATAATTGCAAATACGAGAACATTTGACCTTACCTGTTGGAATCCCGAGACTTTTGCTTCCTCTACCGAATCCTTTGACAACCTCACCACGAACTAAAAGAGGTAGAGGCTGCATCTTCGTTTCGGAAGGCATGAATAAAATGAACTCAACCGAAGCAAGTAAACAAGGTGAAGTAGAATTTCAGTTTACCATTTCCTGTGGGACCCTTAGTTGTAAAGTTCTGTAAAAGTGCAACATGCATTTCCCAGCAGCCTCGTTCTCATAATTCCGTTCTGATTTCCGGTAAACTTAATATGACGTCACGCGAGTTTCGCAGAATTTAAAAAATTTCCTATAATTTCTAGTTTGTAGGTGTTAGAGAATCAACTAAAAAAAGTAGCAATCTGAAATGAATTGCAATGTTGTCAACACAGAAATGTTTATTACTTCGTATCTTAAAGACAGAGTGACTTAGATCGTGTAATACCTCTTTTTTATATGGCGAAGTTCGTTTTCCGATCTGTACGCAAAATGAAGCACGCTGATTGGCTGCCTAGCTGTACAATGTGTTTTTCGTACAGACTAGCGAGCAGTTAGAGTTGCGAAATCTGAATTCCTTGTCCGATTTATACATTTTTCGGTCATGTGATAAATTCCTTATTATACTCGTTTATTCGGTGTGTACGGGAAGGTATTTGCCGTCGGAATATGTATTATGCCGTCGGTTAATAAGTAATCAGTATATTCCTTTGTTCGTTACGGAGAAGACATTGATCTTGTGAATTCAAGTAAAGTTTTGTAAAATCATAGTCAATTGAGGTACATTGTCTGGAAAACTGGGCAAGGTCACTGTTCTATGTTTTTCTTCAGGTTTATGTAAATGAGTGCACTTTCACAGTTACCGAACGCATTGTATGACCTGTACAATGAAGTAATTATCCAATAGGAACGTCCACGTTCAATCACTCAGCCGTGCTGTTTAAATATCAATAAGCCTCAAGGAACGGATTCGTGCACGTTCAGGTCTCCAGGTACCCCTAGTTTGCTGGTTAGAAGCTTTGAAGTTTACCGTGTTTCCCGACACCTATGTGCTTTTTTAAAATGCTTCTTCAACGTTGCTACAGAGATCACCCTACTAAAGAATAAAATTCTTTAAGCCTTTGTTTTGTTGTTCGATGATTATTTCTACTATTAGGTATTGTATCTTGTATTTACTCTCGTTCCCAGCACCTCTCTCTTCTCTTATCTCGCACACGACGGGATCTGGGGACGAGAATGTCTCGTGTTAAAGTAATACAAGTTCAAGTTTGAAGGTATTAAATAGTTAAAAACGAATGTTTCCGTTCTACTTAATCGCGTTCAGGTAAAAACCGAAACCCCTCCAGTCAGAAATTTTTGATATGTAAAAGAGGCCTTGTCCCGGGAAAAGAATACGTACGGATGGACGTCCATCCGTACGTATGTATGTATGTACGAGCGTTACACCCAAAATTCTAAATAATTTATGTAATCCCATATCACACATCAAGCCAGTGTTTCATGTGGCCAAGGGAAACCATCTTAATACACCACCAGACATATGGAAACTTATGAAAGGTTTAATATAGCGAAAGCATAAATACACAAATCGTATTAAAATTATTTCGTATATATCTCCACTCCAGCTGACAATGTTGCCATACTTCACAAATGTACCAAATTTTATGCCAGTTAAAATTATCTAAAACATAGTGTTGTAACTTTATTCGGATATAACATTGAAATTGAAAATTCCACACACTCACTAACTTCTGCAATAGTTGTATAGCAGATGTTAAAATTATCTAAAATAGATTAAAAACTACACTTTCTCGAATCAGTACATATATCTAAAATACAATACCAAAACTTTATCATAGTAATTCGACAGAGTGGAAGTAGAGAATCAAGTTTTTTTGACAACAACTTTATGACTTTACTTTCTATTTCAAGGACTCGGAAGAGGTGAATAGTAAAACCAGACTTCGTAAAATATTGAAAGTGCGCATACATTTCAAACAAGCTCTGGTTTGTTTGAAGGGATGCTTCGAACAATCTAACATTATGTTATACGTGAAATCGAGAATTAAATAATGAAAATTAAATGATAAAAAATAATGAACACCGCGTAAGTTATACTGTCTGCATAATAACAAATTATATAAAGAAACGCATCGATCCTGAGCATGAAACAATTCATTTAAAAAAGTTATACGTTTCGACCCAGTGTTGGGTTATCAGGTCATCAGAAGAACTGACAACTACAGAAAACCGGAAAAGACTGGGCACTAGGTAACCGGCCAAGTTGTAATTGGCTGAAGGTTCACAACGACCAATCATAGCTCACCTGGTTATCCAGGACGAAGTCATTCCGGGGTCTCTTGGTCGGTGTCATGTGTTAAAAGCCACATTACTGAATAAAAGTGTAAGTTCCCAATGTGCCTAGAACTAAATCTTTTACATATCTCATTGTATATATAGTTTTCTGAACAATTGGGATTTGGACTTTCATATTGTTATTGCTATTTTTGTCTCTCTTTGAGACTTAAAGGCGTGATGACGATCCAACGTGGAGTCAAAACGTTGTGAGATTAAACTTTTATCAATAAAGAACAAGTTAGTGTCCAGATCATTAGGTTTCCATTGCACGACTCTTTGTTTTCTACGTTTCTGATTACTAGATGCTCCACTGAAAATGCTTGGCAAAGAAGTCCAGAACTTAATCGGTTAGTTAAGTACGAGAAGCCGAACAAAATTCCAACTTCTCGGTGTTTTAAGTAAGAGATAAATACCGAGAACGGAGGTATTCCGGGATATAAATACCGAGGGCTCGTAGGACCCCAGGAATTTATATCCCTGAATTCCGACGTTCGAGGTATTTATCTAACTTAGTTCACAATGATTACCTCACCCGAGGTAACTAAGTGATTTTAAGAACCGCGGTTGATTTTAAGAACCAAACTAAGTGATTTTAAGAACCACGGTTGATTTTAAGAACCAAACTAATTGATTTTAAGAACCACGGTTGATTTTAAGAACCAAACTAAGTGATTTTAAGAACCGCGGTACATCAGAGAAAACCGAGGTGATGATAAACTAATAGTAGATGAACACTTCTTCTGGAGTACGCTACATTGCTTACTATCGTGGAGATAGAGGTGTTCCTAAAATATTGTTGCAATTGATTTGCCAACTCTGATCAATTTAATTGATGAAGTCCGTTGAGTAACTTACTGTTTTGAATTTGATTAGTTTTTGGTTTTTAAGCCACAAGTAGTAAATAGGATTATGAGTCAAGAACCAATCAAATTAAAAAATGGAAGTTGGTCAATGGACTTCTTCAAATGAATTGGACACAGTTAGTAAATCAAGAATCATTAGAAGGAACACTTCCAATGTCACGACAGTAATGATGAGAATCTTGTTCAGTCGAATAATTATGAACAACAATGTAAACAGCTACGGATGTAATCTTTCTCAAACTCATTAATAATTCACGAGGAAAACCCAAAGGAACTTAATACCATAACGGCGTTTGGATATGTGATCTTAATTAACATAAAATATCGACAATCTTAAACCAGATTTTCTCCCCAAATACCGACTCGTTTGAGAAGTCATATCCTTCTCTCGGAAGTCGTGTTTGATCTGATTCCCAAACACCACGAAGTTGATTAAAAATTCGGCTATCGCCTCGTTTTTCAACTCACTTCTCTGTGTTTGGATATCAGATCAAAAACTCCTTCTCGTGTATGAAAATCTTGGTGACGGAACTGTGGAACGCCATGGAATTAGAAAAACTCTATGCTCCAGTCGCGGGATCGAGTCCCGTCTGGAGCTCAAAGTCTTTCTGAGTCCACGGCGTTCAACAGTTTGATCAGCAAGATTTCCTAAGACTTAAACAGGTATGTGTTTAACTTATGCCATAAAATTGGTGTCAACTTCACTTTTCCTCTGTCAATTTTGAAAATTCCTACGATGAAGTGTACTATAAATAACCGGTTCCCAAAAAATATCTAATCACTACCTGCAGAAGTTCTACACCTGTGTGGCTACCACCGCCAAAAAAGGTATTATGAATGGGTGAAAGGCACTATTACCAAGTGTTTGGATCAATTTAGAGCCAAACTTGTCAAACGGAATAAACATTATGAACAATATCATAATGTTCGCCTCTACTGTATGGCAAAGATATGGGCTACGAGTTTCTTTTTTTATTAAAAAGATTAAAATAACTGAAGTAAAATCAACAAAATGTTTTCAACTTCAAGGCATTGTAAATTTTGTTGCTGTTACTAAATTTACTTTAGTGCTTTTGTACTTTTTAATAAAAAAAAAGCTTCTAGTCTACATCTTTGCTATAATATAAATAATACAGTATCTACTATTCCGATAAGATTTTCGTCACACTGGCCCTCACAACATAAGCAACCTTCCTTTTGGAAGTAATTACCCCAACATTTGAGAACTATTGTTACTAGATACGGTCCGTCGCGACTTTCGCTATATGTAGTAGTAAAATGTTATATATAATTCAAAATATTTAAAATCCTATAAATCTATGTTCTCTTAGGATCTGACGAGACCCCTGGAGTAATGTCCCCCTCGTCTACCACTGTCTCAGCAACTACCACTTGCGCTACTGAGTTGCTTCCCTGAGCGACTTGGCTCAACATATCTACAGCGTCAGCGGTCATAACATTTACATTACCAGATCCCAGTCCCTCTAGAGCCTCAGACTGAATGAAGAGCTGTCGAGCGAGCTGTTCGCCAGAATTTTCAGGGGATATACCACTGACACCAACAACCGCAGACTCTTCATCCGGTTGGTCTTTGTCTTTGTTAATGGCTTGAAGGCGACCTTTGTACGACTCCGCTTCCTTCTGAGCCTGCTGTAACTTGGTCTGGTACTTCTGGCTATCTCGGCGCGCCTCCTCCAGTCTGGCTTCCAGTTCCCGTCGAGCACGCACCTCCCGCTCCTGGGTTTCGACGAGTTTCTGAAGATCGACAAAGACTTTTTGCTGTTGCGCTTGGGAGGACTGAGCACCACTAACACCTAGCAACATGACGGAAGTGACGACACTTGTCAAGCTCGATGTAGGTATTACTTGTGCCCAGCTTCCGAGTACAACCAAGAATTTGAAACTACATCACAAACAGTTCAAAAATTTTAGGAACAAAATGGCCAATTCATCCCTAGTATTTTGAATAGTATATGTAGTACATGTGGTGTTAAATACAAATGTAAAATCTCCGGATCTTTCCTTTCGTTCACGAACTTTTGTTAACTGTTTAAACAGACGTTTCGTTTGTTTTTGTCCAAACAGATACAGCCATGCAGTAAATGGAGCTCTCTTGTACTTCTTGCAAGTATCGATAAATAATTAAAACTAAACTGTAGCCAAAACAAGGAGTTTCCAAAATGACGGCCGTTGTTAGGCTTAGAATAGTGCTAAGTGTTTGATTCAACTTAAATTGCGTACGTTGAGTTAAAATGTCGGAAAGCTAATACCTTGGCAAAAACCTAACTATCTTTGACTGTGGCTGGTTAAATTAAATGTGTAGGGCTCGAAGAAGAAATTCCTCGACATGAAAAATCTATTCGACTGAGTTCAATAGTTTGTTGATACATAGCAATTGATACATCACCAGTAAGAAAATTCAGCGAAACTAATTGGCGATAAACGTTTGTGAGACTGACCTTGAAAGTTTTGATTGATGAGATTTTGTAGGGCAGCTGAGGCCGGTAAGTGGGAGCTAATCAGCGTTGGTTGGGTGGTTTGTGGCGCTGTGCTTGCTTGAGACTGGCTCTGAACCACCTCTGCTACTTGTACCTGGCCCCCCTGACCTGCAAGGGAACGTAAGCAAAAATATCAGCGACAAGAAGGAATGATATCACGTGTTCAATGGAGATTGTGACTGCAGGGGGTGAGGGTTGCAAGCAAATATATACAAAAATATCAGTCGGATGTCATTGCATAATGCACAGGACGTACTTATGAGTGTTTGGTGCACTTGGCCATTCCCAAGTTGAGCCAGAGGACGGGGTCTAACGATGTTAACCGTGCATTATGGGACTGTTTTGACGGACGCAAACAAAGAGACTCGTTCCCCTAAACAGTCCCATAATGCAGTTGTTATACCCAGGCCATTAGCTCAATGGGAATTGCCAATCACGGACGATTATGTGGACGTTCCTACAGCTCATTTCTTTCACAGAATTGAGTAAAGCGTGAATAGTGAGGATGAAGTTGGGTTGAAGGATCGGCGGGGGATGCACGAGAGGGAAAAGTGGGGGTAAGTAAGGGTGAAGTGTAATGATGTGGCTGAAACGTGGAGTCATGGTAGCGACGTGGAAGCGAGATTCGGGTTTCATGGTCACTATGGGATGCGAGGAAGGAATTGTGAGCGGAAGGGGTTATGGTGGTGTATGAGGTAAAGATATGGAT
The DNA here is from genome assembly GCA_036872915.1 of Nanipora kamurai. Lineage (NCBI taxonomy): Eukaryota > Metazoa > Cnidaria > Anthozoa > Scleralcyonacea > Helioporidae > Nanipora > Nanipora kamurai. The sequence continues at coordinate 841,937 of JBAHVQ010000214.1, forward strand.
AAGAGTTGGTGTGAGGGTGGTTTGTAGGGTAAAGATGCAGTGAGAGCATGCGTGGGTGGGATATCAAGGCAGGTTAGGAGTCTGGAAGATACTGGAGATTTTTTTTAGATCTAGAAAGTGAAAGTGGTACGTGAGACCTTAAATGGGATGTATAGGAGCAAAGCTGGATACGATGGTTGGGTGTACGGCGAGGAGCTGCTACCGGGGCGAAGAAGAAAAGATGCTTTGTATATGATGAGCTCATGGTAGAAATAAACATTAGCAATACTCATTTGGGAATTGACAAACCTTGCAACAACTGCTGTAGCAGCTGCTGATGCGTGGCGGGAAGCTGTTCTGACGTTAGTTGTTGGTTAGGTTGAGTCTGCGATACGGACGTTTGTTCTTGTTGAGCTGCAGCAACAGGAACAGCTTGGATCTGCAGGTAGAACGATAAACAATAAAAGGATTGGAACCGAACTTGAAATATTACGAAAGGCAAAAGGACTTTAATGTCTCGAGAAAAATATGGAAACGGCTGCCTACTTCATATTACAATTTTCTGGTCAGATCTTCAGAATAGTATGATATGGTATAAATCCAGAGATTTTATACTTATTCCTGGCCAAGAGAAGTCTTTCTGTGTATCGTGAAAGTGATGAAAAGGGGAGAGACTTCTTGTTTCTGAACAAGTCAAATAAGTTCTTGAAACAAGTTTGGTGTATTGCACGCTTATTCATTCGTGTTAGAGAGTGTATTACAACTAATCAAGTAATTAAGGAATAAAAAGCTTTGTCGCGGAGCCATTATCCAGTTACTACAGCACTAGGAATATAAAAGAACAGTCGAGAAGTTAATAAAACATAATGATATCATCTCTTATTATTGTGAATCATAGCAATCCTATTTTCTTTCTGCCGAAAAAACCGTAATATACCTGACTTCCTACACAGCTACTTATACTTACCAATACTTGGGACGGCGTGTTCGGCGAATTTGTCACGACCTGCGCTTGTGTTTCAGCTTGGTTGGGCAGGACCTGAGCCAGCGCCATTTGGATCTGCGGCATCTGGCCGGGGACCTGACCGCCAATGTGGAGGGGCTGAGTCAGAATGCTATGGACGACGTTCTGCCTGGCAGCTTGGGAGTCTAAAGAGGTTTGGCTGAGTTGCTGGAGGATAGCTGGGGATAGTTGAACTTGCAAAACGTTTTCTTGAGGATTCTGGAAGAAAGAAGAAGTTTCACGTCTCATTAATCCGAAGTAAAGAAAATTCAGTACTTTGCTAGTGAGTCCACTCGATCGCATGCGTCAGGATAAGAAAAATCGACAGTATCAACGGGCCTTTAAAGGGACCAAGCCTATGGCATTGATTGTGGACAGAGAGCTAAGATAGGAACTAACTCGTACCCAGGGTCTTTTCGCTTCTCTACCCCGCTGTGAAAAGATCCTAGTATATTAAATTCACGTGACAACCAAAATCTGGTTGTGACAAATTTTGTTCGATGCAGGGTAGAGAAGGTTTGTAACGTTATGTGCTTCAATTTTGCCGATCACCTACCCTACCCTAGGCAAAAATTTATCACAACCAGATTTTGGTAGTCACTTGACTTTAATACACCAAGATGTTTTCACAGCGGGGTAGAGGAGCGAGGAAAAGATACTGGGTACGAAGTTGAGATTGGAAGCGGTACCCCGTTTAACACAGGAAACGCAATTCTTGGAAAGAGTGTTGCTTAAATTCTTACGGGCCTACGGGGCTGGTTTACTCGAGAAAGACATTTACTTAATGGGAGGTTTACTAATTAGATGGTGCTTGCCTTTTTGAGCAAATACTGTACTACCAGAAATCCATTTTTTGGTTCCTACCTGTTGTCCAGTGCTTTTATCTTGCGAGTTCTCCATGTTGTTTGACTGCTGACCAAGATGACTGCTGTCCACGACAAGTTGTGGAGTTCCATCGGGAGTGGAAAGAAATAAATGGCCTGGGAACAAACACCAAATTAAAAGTGATCAATAAATTCTTAAGGCCGTTTTCCACTTCCGTCGTACCGTACCGAAACGTAGCGTATTCGTTTGTCTAATGAGCTCTCGGATACGTTTGGGAAAAGGTAAGCGAGCGCCTGCGAGCGAAAATTGGGGCTTGTAAAGGCAAGTAAAACTGAGTTATATTAAATTGAGGCAGTTAAGTATATGTTAACGTAAGTTTGGGGCAAGTATATATAACAGTAAGATACAGTGAGCGAACGTTGGGTATATTTCGGGTAAACGAGGCCAGTTACGACTAAAATAAAGAAAGCTAAGGTGACAGTTAGTCGGAGTAAGTGAAAGTAAGTAACAAAGAGGGAAGGTTCGGGTTTGTAATTGTAATTTCGTGCACCTGAAGATGAGTTAGAGTGAGTAAGGGTAAGTTAGTGTACGATGTGGTAGGAATCGATATGGGTAAAAGTAAGTTAAGGTAAAGGTAAGGAAAAGAGTAAGTAATGGTACGTTAGAATATACTGGGCTGAGTTTGAGTAAATCATGGTATGCAAGAGTAAGTTATGGATAGTTAGGATCCAGAAGAACAAATAGAGAAAGTTGGAGTATGGAAGGGGAAGGCACGCTATGGGTCTGTGGTGTCCCTCCAGGTCCATTGCCATGAGCTAGCCTGAATCCCCAGGCTCACAAATGAGGCCACGTAGTGCCCCATGAAACTTATCAGAATCCTAACCGGCTTTTTCTAACAACGCTTCAAAGGAAATCCAAGTTTAACGGTCATTCCTTTCGACCAATAAGATGACCGGCTTCACTGAGTGATGCCTCGCACTAATACACCAATCAAGAATCCCGTAAAAAGCAAGAATTTACCGCACCTTCCTGCGCTGATGCTCGCGGTTCTCGCAGGATTTTTGATAGGAGTATTATTCCTATAGGAGTATGATTCCTATCAAAAATCCCGCGAGAACCACACCACTCCGCTCAGGAAGGTGCGGTAAAATCCTGCTTTTTGCGGGATTCTTGATACGTGTATTGGTCCAGGTTACCAGGCCACATCACGAACTGGCCAAGTCCTCGTACCTTGTCCTCCCGCTCCTCCCATGATAGGAACAAGATAAGTCGTTGGCGGTGCGTTGGTGAGAGAGGCTTCCGACGTTGCTGATGAGGTTTGATCCACTACAGAGGATACAGCTGAAATTCAACACAATAAGACAAAAATGAAGTTTGATCCACAGTAAAAGATATAGCTAAAACCCAAGTCAACAAAAAATTAACGAAGTTTGATTCACAAACGATGTAACAGCTGAAAGTAAACAAAATAAAACACAAATCAAGTTTGATCCACGACTGACGATGCAGCTGACAACAATTACATTAACTCCTTCCTGTCCGTATAGGTCTTCAGTGACCTATGGAGACTTTAGTATTTCCTGTGGCTAACGCCAGACGGTTTTACTTGTCAAGGGGAAAGTCCTCGGACAGGAAAGAGTTAACACACAAACAAAACTTGATCGACAGTAGACGATACAGGTGAACCTAACTTAAAAGGACAAACGACGTTTGGTCCACGACACGTGATAGAGCTAAAACCATTCACAAATAAAGAACATATGAAATTCGGTCCTTAGTTGCACATTGCAGCTAAAACCCAACATGATAAAACACAAATGAAGGTTGATCCACAACTGATGATTTGGTCAAAATTGTACATAATAAAAATCAAATGAAGTTTGATGCATAACAAACAACACAACTAAACGCAGCACGATAAAAAAAAAAAACAAATGAATTCTGATCGACCACAGACGAACTGTTAAAACCCGACACAATTAAAACCAAATAAAGTTTGCCAACAAAAGAAGATACAGTTAAAATCCTATAAGATTAAAAAAAGAAATGAAGTATGACCCACAACAAACTATAACATTAAAAGCCGATAAAGTTAAAAAATTAAGTTTGACTCTTCACAGAGTTTTCTGCTTGCAGGAACAGGCTTCCAGCCCTGTCCGGAAATTATCCGGCAAAGTTTTACTGGATCCCGGTATCTGGATGTGGCACGACCGTAGCTTACACTCTCCTACCTGAGCCCGTAATCGAGGAAACTGTCACAGTAGACTGGGAACTAGGTGCGGTGACAGTCTGCTGATTAGCGATGGGAACTTGTGTTATAAATAACTGGTTACTCGTGGTGGCGCCTGATTGGTTGTTAAACCCAACTGGGATCGTGAACGGGAGTTGATGCATAGGAATGTTCAACGGTGAAGGTTGTGCAGGCGTCGATAGCGCTGAGATGGCGGATAGAGCAGCTAAAGGAGATTGGAGCGGAGCCACGTTTCCCCACATGGGTGGCGTGATTGGAGTGATGTTGCTCAGCAGCGGAGCGGGTGTGGTAGGTGGTATTGTTAACGGTGCCAACGTTACACCTTGCTTCGCGACAGCGGACATTGCCATGGCGATGGAGTTGGTGGGAGCCGAAGGTGTGCAAGTGGTCTGATGTAAGGTTGCCGTGGCAAGGGTCGCGAGAGCGTCCAGTACACTGGAGTCCTGGGACGAGGTCGCCTCTTGTTTTATGCCTTTGACTAGAGAATAACCAATAGAAAATATTCAAGTTTCAGTTTTTACTGCTATGGAATCTCAACAGTGTTTACTTAAGAAAAAGAAAAATAATTACTCGAAACATTTCACGTAGTTCTACAATTGTGGGAGGTTGAAGACGTCAGCCTATTATTTCACCTATTGGATGAGCAGACTTGTTGGTCATGGATGGATGAACGGATAGGGGGATAGGTAAGTAGACGGAAAGTTCTAGAGAAAAGACCAAGAAGTCTTAAACAGTTGAGCAAATATATATATAAATAAGCGATGCTAACCCATCGAACTTTCCTCTTTGGAGCTGGCGAGTGCTGCAGCAGATACAAGAGGAGCCATGGTCTCTGAATGAGTGCGAAGAACTTGCATATCTATTGAAAAGTATCGAGGAGCTCAGTTGAAAATGTTTAGCGTCACATCAGAAAATTACTACGACAGAACAAATACGTTGACGATATCAATATCACTGTAAACAGAAAAACAGCTAAAGACCGCTCAGTCTTGCGTCTTCACAGGTCATGGGTTAAGATACTTACAGCGTGCAGGACTGTACTTTATCATAATTCTACTCACTCATTGCGCCAGCGTTATCAGAGCCCGTCCACGAACCCGCGGTCATCGGAAACTTTCTGGTTCTTTGACGTTTCTTTATTGAACCCAACGTTAAACTCGTCTGACCTGCAAACATCAGAAAATCAAAAACGAAGCACTGCTACTGAATCTTTGTGTTTAATTTAGCCTTTTCTTATGTCAGTTTTAACTCAACTCCAGTTCAGGTTGTTCTCACACCACGTCGCACTTCACAAGTTGATACGAAAACGAAATGTTAGCATTTCTAGCTTTAAAACTAGGAGTTCTTACCAGAAGTGAAACGCTGCCGCGCCGTAAAGCGAGAAAAGTGTTAACGTGGTGTAGCACTGTACTACCAAACCTGTGGACTTACTTAACCGAGTCGTCTTCACGAACTCAAACACAATAAACATGCACCGGACGTTCGCGGTGAACATGCGAAGTTACGTTAACATCCGGACCTCATGATCAAAATCTGCCTCGTTTTGAAATCATCATTACTGCTGGACACGAAATCGAGATCATAGGCAAGATTAGCTGCGGTGGATACTTGAAATTCAGTAAATTTGAGTAGCTGAGCAAGTGTTCCTTAAGCAGACAGCTGATGAGGGGTAAAGTCATGCAAAACTGATTTTACAATATCTCAACCGTAAGATCTACAGGTCGGCTGGTGCTTCGATTGTCGAGACAGGACTTGGAAATGTTTACCAGATACAGTATCAATGCTGTGACGCACTATTTATTTCTGGTATAGACAAATTGACATTGAGAGCTAACTTCAATAAGCGACAGTATTGAAAGCAACTCCCACCTCCCAAGAAATAAAACAGGAGCACATTAATGGTTGCATCAAATTAATAATGAATACTAGATTTGTTTGCTTGATCTTAAAACGCTGTGCAAAATTTGATGTCAACTCGAAAACATATGCGCAAAAGTTTAATACAATCAAATGATGAGTTACGCAATGTGTGAGAAAGGATATTTGCGAGTCATAAAGATCCAGTCGGATGTTTCATGCGAAAGCCACCATGGCCTGGCGTTAGACAGAGTATAATCATAGACGAGCGATCCGGATAGAATTGAATTAAGCTTCCTATTTTCAACTATAAACGTTTTCCTTAGAAAGTAGTACAGCCGCGTAACCTCAAACGATACCTTTGTGGCAAGTTATTGACTCTTATCACATATTTCGGTGATGGAAGTAACTGTACACCGCTTGGAAACAAACAAACTTTCATAAAATATCAGACCTGCTGAACGTCGAAACTTTGCAGGAGTCTTCAAGATGAGTTGTTTTGATGTCACATGTAAAGAGTTGATATTTCTATTGTAATTATTTATGTTTATAGTTGATATGACACAACAGTTGTAACTCACTTTGTCGCTTGACTCCCTGACTTCGATCTGTTGCCTAAAACATTAAAAAAGAACGATAGGTACAGCACAAAAGACAGAGCCCACCCAGAAGAGAGCTTGGCCATCAATGTAAAAAGGCTTGATTAAATTTATGTACCATAAAACCTTATTGAGACAATAGTTTTAGACCATTTTTACGTTTTTGGCTTGTTAATTCAAATTTTGATTGAAATAATATTATTCCATACGGGCTACCAAGACACGCTATTATAAATCTAACCTCTTCTGCCATCAGTATTTCAACTATTTCTGTAAATCCTTTTTGTCTGGCAATATCCAAAGGTGTTTGCCTAAACTAAAGACATCACAAAACCAATAGTAAACCTGTTTATTGTAAAGTAAAAGTTGTATGAAGAATGAATGTCGTCACACTTTTTTAAGTTACAGGAAAACAAAACTTTCATCATTTATTCGGGTCACTGGTGAGGTCAAGCATGGCAAAAATATCAGTCAATGTACACAAAATTAAAAAGACAACCAGCAAGGCGTACATTAAGGAGATTGGTTTTAAACCCTGGTTAACTCTTTCCTGTCCGAGGACTTTCCCCTTGACGAGTAAAATCGTCTGGCGTTAGCCAGAGTAAAATACTAAAGTCTCCATAGGTCACTGAGGACCTATAGGGACAGGAAGGAGTCAAACGTGTATCAGTAAAAGTTCTGGAAACCTTGTTATCACTATTTTCTGTAAAAGATTGCCTGATTATGTTTTCCAAATTTGCTTGGCTTCGAATTTTTTCCTTTTAGTTGGCTGACAGTTAGTCCTTATCAACAAAGCATCTCTAGTCAGACTATCAGTAGACTGTGACACCTAATTAGTAATGGGATCCTTCAGAATCAATATCATGCTATATAAATACATGTACCAAGGGATGTGTTCATGTTGAAATTAACCTACAACAGCAAGTTGCTCAAAATTACTCAACGAGCAAATTATCTCAACCTCCTACCCAAGACATGAACCATCACTGATAGATCTTACTTTGCTTTCAACATCCATATTTGCTCCATTTCGTAGCAGCAATTTCACAACCTCGACATGTCCTGACTCACATGCCCAGTGCAAAGGTGTCATGTTAAGCTACAATGACAACAAAACAAACATGTGTTGCATAGTTATTTGGAGTTAGTTGGGGTATCAGACCTCAGGATCTGATGGGAAGACAAATTTTGAGGGAGAAACTTCTCTTGAAAATCACACAAAATTCAAGACAAAATTAATAATTCCTTATTAGTAGTAAGAAATTGTGGATTACACATGGTAATATTTATCTGTGCTTTTGGCTAGTGTACTCAGGCTATTTTCTGAGCTTGAAGAAACGAATTAAAATTATTAAAAAATTTTTAGCCTGTAGCAGAGCCAACCAACAATTCGAAAAAATACAAGACAAAACATATTCCGAAGAGGAACATTTTGAAAACTCAGAATCTGAGTCAAAATCAAGATGAAAGTTGAATCAGTAATATTTTGGTTTTATTTCAAAACCATCATCACACCAATAAAATTGGTTTGAAATAAAACCAAAATATTACTGATTCAACTTTAATCTTGAGTTGATTTGTATTCTGACTTTTCAAGATGTTCCTCTTTGGAATATGTTTTATCTTATATCATTTTAACCTGTATATATATATATATATATATATATATATATATAGGTTAATATATATATGCAGGTTTCTAGCATTAGGGTTAGGGTTAGGGTTAGGTATAATATACAGGTTTCTAGGGTTAGGGTTAGGGTTAAATAATATATATATATATATATATATATTATTTTATACATTTCATTAAAGCAAATATTATGAAAAGAAAAACTCAGTAATTCTTAGACTAACCAAGTAGAATATCAGAAAAAATGGATGCTGATATCCTTCTTTCACCCAATCAGATTGACCAACATTACAATGCAGAGATACGTGATTAATGTGAACTCAACCATTGCCTTAAGTGCACTTCACTTAGAGGTTGTGCTGTATACATACCATATCCATGTGGTTAATACTAGCCCCTCCAGCAATCAAAAGATCCACTATATTATAGTGACCATGCTGGGCAGCCATGTGTATGGGTGTTCTATCAACCTGTGAACAAAAAAGAATTGCTGGATGGTTGGGCTTATAATACTAAAAACTGAAATGGAAATTACTTTAAACAAAATACTGTAAAAACTCCTGGATACTTGGGGTCTTAACACTAAAGTGGATGAGCCCCATATGGTATTAAGCTTCTTCAGAAGTATTTTTAATTATTACCTTAGTTCTAGCATCTCGACTGACACCTGCTCTTAGCAGAACTTCTGCAGTTGTTGTATGGCCATATTGAGCAGCCAGATGCAAAGGAGATGTTCCAAGCTGAAAGTTATTCCAAAAAACATATTAAGTTAACTCTTTATTTACCAGGCTGCCCAAAACCAGCTCCTTTTCTAACACCAGAAAATTTTACTTGTCAAAGGGAGACTGCTCAGCCAAAAATGGGGTGATGGCAGACTTCAATAAAAAAACTAAAAAACTAAAATAAAAGCAAACAAAAAACCCAAAGACCCTGATTTACAGTATACTACTTCATATCATGAATAACTTCATGATATTAACTTTTGTACATAAAAAATAACATGTTTACTGTTGTCCTTTTGGCTGCTCTGAGAATATGTAATACAGTACCGGTAGCTGCTTTTCAATTTTGCTGCCAATGAGTACAATCAGTAAAGGGAAAACTCCCAAGGAGCAAAACAGTGTAAAAAGAATTTTCTGTCACTATGAACCTACCCAGTCTGTAGTGAATGGTGCTCCAGATGTCATGAGCATACTGACTTCCTCAGCATGTCCTTTCTTGGATGCTTCAAGAAGACGCTTACCAAGATCCACAAGTGAAGTCATAGTGACTATAAATTATCCGACTGTAACTAACCTGCTGAAAAAAAATTAAGCAGATACCTGTATGACTTATTGTCACTGAGTGTGAGGTCCCTGCTGCCCCACATAAATATTGATTTTTACCTTCAAATATGCTAGGGATTGTTGTTTGAGGGAACTTAGTGCGTTTTACTTGACATGAATTTTCAAATTTCTTTGTGAATTTATTTCTGTAAGACGTTCATGAAAGTGCAGCCACTTCACACAGCTTGACATTCACCATTAATTTTTGTACAAAGCTATACTGATTTAGAAGAACTATCAGAAGAGCTTTTTGGTGGAAGAAGTCCAATTGAAGTTTTTCCAAAATACAATTAAACTGCACCGCAATGGACTTCTCTTTCAAGGTGCACCTTCAATAATCAAAATACTGTTTACATAATTGCATTACAAGACGACCGATCAACATTAAGTGATATCACTCGACGTTGACTTATGCCCTTTGAAGATTCAACCATAGTAAATTGGTCACTTGGCTTAAAACTTAATACTAGACAAAAAGCGAAGAAATAGATCGAGAAGCTTGGCTTTGATGATGGGGAACAACTGTAAACGTATGATGGGATGTTGCTGTCGAGTAACTCCGGAAGTCCAAGTAATACTAGTATGACCTCATATTGAAATACGTTTCTGCTGTTTCGACTGAAGTTGTAGATGTTAACGAAAATTCGATTTTATGGCGCTTCAGTACAATTCAAAAGGTTTAATCACGCATCGTGAATTAGTTACGGACGTTTGAAAAGATGAGTCGAGAGGCATACGTAATGTTGCTTCGTTCGTTGCCAAGGGCAAGACAAGTACAAGGGCTCTTTTGAAGAAGGTGCTGCCATTTATATCGAGGTTATTAACACAGAAATGACGGTAATCATCAGGCTTTTTACTCCTCATAGTAAACAGAACACATTTCTGGGCACTTGAAAGGTTGCACGACGCTTGTATGTTTCGTGAAACCAGGTCAACTGTGGTTTGGCGAGACTTAGCGTCATTTTGTTCATTGTCTTCCAACAGCGAAATATGAACATTCTTGATCTGAAAAGCCTTTCGCAAATCATCGTAATCCGGCATAACTGAGATCGAGGGTCCTTTATAACAGTTCAAAACCATCAATTGAATACTGGGTTTTAAATTATCCGTTTCCCGCGAGAACAAGCCATACAGAGAAACGGAAAGTGACTCGAAGCGAAAAGGAAGTCAATACAAACGACAACAGCCAGAAGAAAAACTTTGCTTTCTTACCAATGTTTTGCGGTACGCGTAGTTCAGTGACAAGTACCAAGCTTGAATTTCTTCGTTTCTCTTACTTTTACCAATATTTCGTTAGAAACTCCAGCAAAATTATCGATTTCCGGTGGTCTCACGGAAGCACATGGCTTTCGAGGGAAACAGATTTCACTTCCTGAGTCAACGACGCCGAAAACGAAGGGCTTCCCTATCACGTGATGAATATTAGGCGCCGCGGCGAAAAGAAAACTGGGTAGAGCCAGATAGTGCAACAGAGTTAAATCTTGCACTCTGATAGAGCTAAGAGAGTACGAAGAAACCGTATAAACAAAAAGAATATTCGGCGATTTTAAAACGCGACTGATAAATCGGATTCACCTTATCTAGAGTGGGACGGCGCGCTGACTTTGACATTTCATGTATCAAAAAGTAACTATTCTGGCAAATAAAGTGAATATAGGTTTATCGGAACACCACAGTATTTATTTTTCTAAAACTCACCAACAATTCATGAGGACAATTCAAAAGAAATTAAGGTTTAATCAATTTCTGTACACCCCGATACAGAACTGATTAAATAAACATCAGTTCTGTATCACATTTACAGATACTGATGTTTTATTAATCAGTTCTGTATCACATTTACAGACACTAGTGTCTGTATCAACAAGTTTTGCATCGGCTTTTCCCACACTCAAATTGAAATTTTACGATAACACAGAACTTGTTTTAACTTTTCTTTCTACTCAGTACAATGTCAAATGTAGTAATATGGGACGTTTTAGAAGTGATTTACAAAATTCGTGTCCGTTCTGTATTGGGACACAGTCACTCGGCTTTGCCTTCTGTATACCCCGATACAGAACGGCCACTAATTTTGTAAATAGTACAAATCATGCTGAGCTTTTGACTTGTTGACTCAAGTTGTCAAACAATTGTTTTAGTTAAAAAGCGATTTAAGTCAACAATTCGAAAAGCTCAGCATGACTTAAATAAATACTATGGTGTTCCAATAAACCTGTATTCACTTTACTACTATCACCATGCAAACTTTCAAGGAGTTATTCTGGCAGATGTTGTGCGGCACGTGGTAGCTTGATGTAGATGGAAATTGCTCATACTACTCAAGCTCTACGAGCATGCGCAGTTTTCGTATCAAAAAGTATTCGAGGTATACCTCCGAAATTCCATGACCTATCTTCCAACTTTATTGGCTTAACTACTGCGGCCGAAAATCAACGAGAAATATTCAAAAGAAAAAAGTTACAGGCAAATTCACCACACTTTCTGTAGCGAAACTTCAAACTGACAGTCTTTAAATTTTGTTTTTCCCAGTTTTAATGGAAAATCGCTTTTCCATTCAAAAGAATGAAGATGAGGCTATGAGTTTATAATGATATTTATGTAATTTATTTAAATTTACTTATTTTATATTCATCATTATAATTAATTAATTATAATTTATTTAATTTATTTAAAAATTATTTAATGATATTTATTAGCTCATTGGCTGGAGTCAGCCTTCCAGTTTATATAGAGTTCAGTGATTACAACAGCGGCGACAATAATAACAACAAACAAGAAGCTCTTTATTTCTACCACATCAATAAATTTGTATTAGTTACAGATGGTACAGGAAAAAGAAAAACCAGTTCTAAGGTTCAAACAATCTTAAATTGTCTTAAGGTTAAAGTAGTCAGGCAACTTATAACTGAGCAGTTCCATTACTATTTATGATCAGGAAAAATTTAACAATTCAGTTATTTGTACGAGCTTGCCGTTGATGGAACTGGCAGGGAATAGCAGGTAGAATGAGAAAAGTAAAATACATTACAAAATAAGTAATTATTTGGTTCATTTAATAGTTTGCCGAGGAGTTTATAGCCAAATTACTTGAAGATATGACAAGGGTTGTCAACGCATACAATCTTTCGAACGATTGCTGCATGTAACGCACTTAACAAATACCGAGGTTTAATACAACCATCATAAAAAAACTAGGATAACAATTTAACATAGGATAACCCTTCTATCAAAACGGGACTTAAGGCGCACCCAGCAGCAAGCTTCCCGCAGTAATCGCCCGCGATTCCTCCAACCACGCCCCCTAGCACAGGGATAGGAATAAGGATCTGCCCCAGAGCACATCCCCCAAGTGCCATCGGGATAGAACAAACTGCACTCGTACACCTTTTAACAACAGCTTCTTGATAATCACGTTTCGTGATCTCGCCAGCATTCTTTCTCCGAAAAGCTTCACTGAGGTCACTATATACCATGACAACTTCGCAAACCACTGCAATCAGGAATCCGCATTTAGAGACAGCACACTTATTCTTGCTGGTCGTTTTGAATTTTTTAAATCCTAGCCTTACAATGTTGAGGAGACCATGTTTCCAGGCCTCCACGAGAGCATCTACGAAGCATTCCACAATGGATTGTATAGTACTCTTTAAATCAACCCAGTATATGCCAGGATTTTGGCAGACTTCCACGAAAAATGACCAAGCTTTTCTCAAGAACTCCATACATCTCCCTCCCAACGATTTTAGTAAACCAGGCACTTTTTTAACTGCTTCTGTCCAATTGAACTCGAAGATTTCCTTCAGTTGATCTAGGTTACTAAATAGCCCAACTGTGGCACCCTTTCCAGTGATCTCCAAAAGTGTCCACGCTTGAAGGCATTCGGGCGTTCCTGTCTTACACTCTGTGGCAAAATGCTCGCAGTTGTTTCGACAAATATTGTAGCACGTTTCACCAAGTTTTTGTATTGCCCTTTCGACAACCTTCAACGGGGGAAAGCACTTCTCCTTGTTGTGATACACTATACGGTAAAACCTACATAGAAAACCAAAAATAATCGGGCCATGGTCAACATGATCAAACCTAATATCTCTATTTCTCCGCTGCTCAAGTTTTTATCAACTCAGAAACAGTTCTGTGCCCGAGAAGGCAATCGAACAAGCAAATTTCTGAGTTGAAAAAACTTGACTTAAAGTGTATATCACCCCAAAATTTCCTTTTTCCCCAAAAGTTCACATTACCCAGAGAAATATTTTGTTTATTTTGTTTTATTTTCTCCAAACCCAGATATTTTATGGTCCGTCAAAGTCATGAAAAAACACCGCCATTTGGGTACAAAACCGAGCTGGTGAGGAGAATGGCTCTATGACTACTCAGTAGACGTCATAAACTAATTTACATGGCTATTTTCAAAGAATATCCGCCATGTAAATTAGTTTATGACGTTCAAAGTAGTCCTAGACCCATTCTCCTCACACACACGGCGTTGTGTACCAAAATGGCTGGTTTTTTTCATGATTTTGACGGGCCATAAAATATCTGGGTTTGAAGAAAATAAGACAACATATCAAAATATTCTCTGGGTAATGTATGAACTTTTTGCAGTAAAAAGAAATTTTAGAGTGATATACACTTTTCCGCGAAGAAGCTCTTCGGGTTCTTTCACGGTTCGATCTACCAGCTAGTCCGGCCTTGCCCCTAAATCAGACTGAATACGTGCGTTGTTCAAACTATATCGCTTACTTTTTTGATCCGAATGGGATAGTTTCGCGTCTAACACTTGATTTCTTCCCAGAAGCGACCACCTTGTTGTTTGAATAATGGATGACATTGATCTTTTTTCCTCTAAGATCGGTGCTTTCTACAATCATATGATGCCAGTAAAAAACACCTCTTTCATACGTGACGTGATCTCCAGGTTCAAGTTGCTCCAATTTCACCCTTTCCCTGGCATACTGATAAATTTTACCGAAGCGATTTGAAGCTCTGCGCTGGTCCCTCATCTTACTTGGTTGTTGTCTGGAAATATTTCAAAGATCCATTGTTTTTTTCCTACAGAAAAAAAGGAAGAAAAAGTAACACCAAGTGAAATAAGTCAAAGGGATGATAAAAATCCCATCACCGCATAGCTTGCAAAAAGGAGCCACTCGAATCATCCGCTATACCAAGGTCCCAGTTGTCCTGTAGTACCTCACCCGAATCTTGAGTTATAGACAGGTCTGGGAACGTTTTACTCCGACTAAGGCTGCTACAGTCTGTTGCCCTATCAGTTTGATATCGCAGACCGATTGTATGTACACTACGTACTGTAAATACTGTAATATTTAATAACGAAACGTTTTTCCTAAGAAGTGAAAGTTGATGTGTGTCAGCGGTGTTGTCGGCTGGTATGTCACTTCAAATCAAAACAATTTCATGATTTCGTTTTTGAGCGTAATTATGTTACCTTAACGCGATATGCCGGATTGTGTAAGTTTACCAGCCACTAAATTCAATTTAGTTGCTTTGACATAACCAAAGAAGTGAGAAAACGAAAGGAAAATACTATAAACTTGTCAACCAACATTACAGACCAATTTGAATACGAACTTTCGATATCAAAACCTTGACGTGCAAGCCACCAGAATTCAAATGATTTACTCCAGACAAACTACCAAAAGATGACCAGAGCTACTATTTCCAGGAAAAATCAAGGACGGCCTGATTGCTAAATACTTCGAACCGAATTTGAAGCTGTTTGGCAAAAACCCTCCATTGACCCTTTAGATTTAATGACGATTGTTCTTCACGCTTGTAACGTCAGGTTTACTACCAAAATCTTCCGCAGTTATCTGACTCTTTAAACAAACTAATCTCCCAAAACTATTTCAGTGGTTTAGCGTTGAATGGCAACTGAGGAATAAGTTCAAGGCCAAGGGGTCTATACGATGAACCTTTAATTCATGTCGGTCATAAGACTCAAATGACATCGACCAAGAACCAGTCATAACAATGGATTTATTTATCATGACCATGGCATCGTTTCCCAAATTTTTTGACATTAGGACAATGACAGGCTCATACATAGTATGAACAAACTTTCTAGGTCGCTGTGATGTTGTTAATAACAAACGGGATCATCCCCTTGCAGAAATGGCGGAGGAGAGAAACGAACAGGGCAAACGACTAATACATATTCGAGCCTGCTCGACCATATTGTAACCAATGATATAAAAGTAGAGTGCTGTGTCGGCAGTATTGAACGGCTTGTAGATAATCAAAAGGAAACTGCCGGAACTTAAGAATGGTTAAACTGACGTATCGAGCGAAGTCCCTTTGCTCGAAACGTCAGTTTGACATCGGACTGAATACGTACGAAGGCCCTTCGTCGGAGTGAAACGTGAGCTAGAGAGCTTGTTCATACTAAACGTGACGTTTCACTCCGACGAAGGGCCTTCGCTCGAAACGTCAGTTTAACCATTCTTAAGTTCCGGCAGTTCCCCAAACCTTTTGATCATCCACATATTGTAACCAGTAAGCTATTGTACACTAATCTTCTAAAACGAATTTCAGGAAGAGGTCTGTGTCGAAAAAGCCTAACAGAAACAAAGAAGAAAACAGTAAATCTTATACCTTACTGAACTTCGTCAAAATCGCAACTCCAAGCCGTTAAAGGACCAGTTCAGACGATTCAATAACACCTCTTCCAAACTAAAACTTATGAAAAGGTAAAAGTTACCTCGATGGGAAATCCCTTATCTTTGGAATTACGTCGCGGAATTCCCCTTAGTTAATATTTAACGATCACAGGATTACCATATACAGCGTCAAGAATGAAACAATTCGAAATTACGCTGCAAATCAAATGCTGCAATATTATCAGAAGCGAACATTTCCTTGAATTGAAATGTCAAACGTTCCAAGAACTGATGATTGTTTACTATAGCCGTTTTTTGTAAATTTTTGATGAGAGTCCAATTACTACCGGTAATTAGGAATTCTTTAAAGATAACCAATCCAAATTAAAAAAAAGACATTTTCGCAGAATTTCCTCCTTCCCACAATCCAAGCGGGAAGATTCTGGGAACAAGATTGCTCGTAGGTCTTCCTGTTAACTGATTGGTCTGAATGAGCCGCCTGAAAGTTTGCGGGTACGGCACTTTCTGAGTCGAGAAACATACAAATACTGAGATGAAACAGCTTAAGAGCCTAGCGTAAAATTCTGAAAGCATTATCGACTTTTATATCTGTGCAAGGTCTCCCGGAACACATTTGTTCATAATTTGTCGACTGGGACGATGTAACTTCCCACTTTTAAAGAAACTCCGGAAACAAATTTGCTGTTAGTCATATTCAAAGTGCTACTCTGGTTTCGTGGCCAGCAAAAGGTGCATGCAATTAGCCCAAAAACTTTTCTAGT
>JBAHVQ010000214.1:859687-871872 GCA_036872915.1 Nanipora kamurai
TATCAGGGTATACAGACATTGATTAAACCTTAATTTCTTTTGAATTTTCCTCATGAATTGTTGATGAGTTTTAGAAGCGTATGTTTAAAATGAAGAATGACTTCATACGGGAAGTTTTTATTGGTATTAATTTATTCAAGTGAGAAATTTACATTTTGTATGAAATACATCTCTCTTCTGCACATTGAACTCATTTTATACAGAATAATATATTCTTCGTTACAATAATTGACATAAATAATTTTGGCCGTTCGCATATTGGAGCAAGAATGGCACTTCATATGAACAGTTAAACTTTAAAATAATTTAAAAATTTCAAAGTTGCTCTGGAGAAAGTTTTTTAAACTTTAAGGTCTGTCGTTTCCAAAGTACTTCGAATTCTATTCACCACCACCTCCTCGTTTCCAAGAAAAAGATTTAATGAACCTCCCCATACGGTTCTTCGTTTTAATGACAGTCGTACTCAGGACTGCACCGACGACCCTTCCGGTTGCACTTCCGGCAATACCACCAATCACGTTCCCCACGACCGGGACAGGAAGTGCATATTGTCCTACGACACTTCCCGCGAGGGACATGGGAGCAGAAACCGAGGCCCCCACCACTCTTTTGATGACAGTTTCCTCATATTCTTTCTTGGAAATCTCGCCAGTACTTTTTTTTTTAGAAGCATCGCGAATATCCTTACCAGTGAATGCGATCTCAACGAGTACGCCGGCTAGTATGCCAGATTTAGTCATGCGACATTGTGGCCTTCGCGGACTTGAATTCTCAGAAACTCCTTTCCTACCCAGGTTCCGCGCCGCTGCCTTAACCACCTCCTTGGCACCAGTCCTACAAAACCTCCGAGCCTCTGCAGCCACAACACTCTCTACCACTACACGCGTATTTTGCTTTAACATTACCCACGCCATGCGAGATCCCACGAATCCCACGCAGCGCATCATGGCAATCTGAAAAATAGTCTGAGATAACTTTCTGAGAATTTCTTCCCCGAATTTCTTCGCCGCGTCCTTCGACAGTTGTTTGATACTTTCCTGTACGGTTTTCTTCAAGAGCTGTTCTAGCAGTGCCCTGGTTAGCGAAGGGAGTACGCTGGCCAGCGTATTTTCAACCAGGGTCTGAACTTGTATACTAATACTCTTACCGATCTTACACTGTGTGCAGAAGTGCTCGCAGTTACCAGTCAGAGGGCAGTATTTTGTTTCACCAAGTCTTCTCGAGGCTAGTTCCAGGACCTTTTCTGGAGGATGGCAATCTTCCTCGTTGTACACAATACGATAGAACCTGGACACCAAAAATTAGAAAACTGCATTTAGGGTTAGCCATAGTTTTTTGAATGACACCCCTTCATTCACTATTTGACCAATGTCACTGAAAGCAGACAGTCTGCCCAGGCACTAATGGATACAAAATACAGCATTTCATTTGTTTCATATTTATTTCATTTATTTCGTTTTTAATAAAATAAATTCAATAAATCATTTTGATTTTAAAATAAAATAACTGAAATCGAAAATAAGCTAAAAATAGAAAATGAAATAAAAATAATTTATTTTTAAACAAAATAATAAATTATTTTTATACATTCTCAGGTAATAGACTCCAATGTGTATTTAAATATGATAAAATTCCAAGAATAAGCCTTGAAGTAATATTATATTATATATTATATTAATATTAATAATTATTATTAATAATAATTATTAATATTATAATATATTAATATTATATATTTTTATATTATATTTCCTTAATTCTTTAATAGCTCATAAAGGAACCAAGGTTTACTTATTATAAGGTATTTTTCTCTGGCTGACACAAGATAATTTTATCCTTAATGTTGAACACAAACTTAGTTCATGTGGGAGCTTGGTAAATAGTAGATCACTAGCGGACGTTCATCAAGCTCGTTCTCTCAGAAAAATTATTTCTAAGCAACCTTTGGGTTCGATTCCCTTCTAGGGCTCAGAAATTGTTTTTCTGAGAGAATGAGCTGGACAAATATCCACTAGTCATCTACAAGATAATTTTAATTGTTAAAAGTTTAATGTCTGACATTTTTCTTTTATTGTATGGTCTCTCTTTGTCCTTGCTTTGTTTCCTTCATTATATTTTTGTCCTAGGTGTCCAACACATCACAAGGCATTACAGGATTAAAGGAGTTGGGGCTGTTTTTCGGGGAAAGCATATTATGGACAGCTTATTACTGGAGTAAAATTTTGGATTTAGGAATGGGTCGCTGCAAATTTTTCCTTGTCACAAGACAACATTAAAGAAGCAGGGAGGAGATGTTAGATAATTTCATTACACTTTGTGGAAAGAGTAACAATTTTCTTACTGTGCCCACATCTAATTTGTGACTGATTGCAGTATGATCTTTAATGCTGCAGTTTTACATTGATCACTTATTAACTGAGTGTGAGGTCTGTATGGGAAAGTATTTGCCCAAAGATTTTGTACAGACTGATTGACAAAGGAGTGACGTCTGTGTGTAAATTCCGAGGGCAAATGTTTTCCTGTACAGACTGAACAAATGAGCATACAGACCAGAAAAAAACATTGCTATGTAATAATGTCAATTAATAATTGCCCAGATTAACCCTTTACTGGGCACTGTTGCCAAAAGGCAGCATATCAGTTTTACTCTGGCTAACGCCAGACGATTTTACTCGTCAAAGGGAGACCTCCAAAAAACCTACCCAGTAAAGGGTTAACATGAAAAAACATTAATAAACATGTACATAACATTATGCAGGAGTAAATGGCATTTTTTGGAAGCCTTGGGCTCCTTTCTTGCAGCTATTTTGATGCTTGCTGTTGTGCTCCTTTTAGTAAACATTAGTCACTCTAATCTTACCCTAACAGGTTAAGATTACACAGACTAACTTTCACTGAAAAGAGTATAAGAGTGTTACTCCGTTACCTTACCGTTTTGACCAGAACTTCAATGTCCCCCTCATGACCTGCGCCAAAGATCCCTGGTTCAATGTTGTTTGAAAAAATCCTTTGACATTGTTGTAATAATGAATTATCTTGATCTCATTAAGCTCGCTATCAATATCTTCAACAATTACATGATGCCAATAAAGCTTCACTCGCTCGTACGCGATGTGGTCTCCAGGATACAGTTGCTCTAACGAAGTAACCAATTCTTTTGTAAAACCATAAACCTGACCATAAATATTCGATACCTTTTTCTTTTTTTCCATCGGTAGGCAGTATCAATACCAAGGTTCTCACATGTTTTAAAGTTATTCTCCTTCACGATTTACGGCACTAAAAATACAGTAAAACATACGTCGACTAAGTCAAAAGTGCATGGAGAATTTACATCTGGCTCGAAAACACAAAGATATCATTATGAATGTGTAATTCGTAAATTTATTAAACAATTTCTCATCTTTGATAACGAAAGCAAGTGAATGGAGGAAACGAAAGTTTCAACAAGTTAAAGGAAATCCTTAATTGCACTTCCGATCCAAAAAAAAAAATCTAGGTTAGATTGTCAGAATTCCGTTAACCCTCTAGCTCTTCTTTCTAACTCATTACAGTATGTTCGCATTTTATTTCTTTATCAATTACCAACAAAACTTTCACTAAAAGAAATGACATTTACCTTAAGATTACTTACCTTTGTAACTCCCGAGGGACGCTGTCTACCTATTTCCAAGAATTGAGCAGGTGAGTTTTCTGCGAATATTAATCCGGAGGGTTGATCTTAGCATCCCATGATCCACTGCGAATAGGTATTAACCTATGAAATCGCATTTTGCCCATGGGTCGGGTGGTTGGGAAAGTGGTATTGGGGCAATAAAATTTAGTTTCAAATACTAATGAAAGGGGAAAAAACTGTTTTACTGTTTACATAGCTTGATACAAAGATGAGGAAAAGTTTTTCTTTTTCAGCACAAGACCAAAGATTTGAGGGCTTTGCACAAAACTTTATAAGCATATTAAATCTACTTTTGCTTACTTTGAATGCTGCTTTTAGAGTTTCATCAGAATTGTTTTAGTTGTTTTTACCTTTGAATTGAGTACATACACTGCATTTGGTTTAAAAAAAATTATCACACATTTCTCAATTGTGTTCTAAAAACTTTCATGAGGATCAGGAAAGCTTTATCTTTTAATTTCTTAACTATCCAACAAGTACATATACTGTACATATACTGCCAAGATCAACTTAATTCAACTATATTTACATTAAAACAGAAGCCATATGATCCAAAGGTATTGTAGGCTAAGAACAAAAAATGTTCCAAAAAACTATTTTGTACATTTGGTAACATATCGATCACTATTGTGTCCATTATTGTCTAGGAGGTTCTATCTCTAAATCTTCCCTAAAGACAGAAAATTTCGGATTTTACCTTCACTAGCATGCTTGAGAAAACATTCCCTCATAAGTCAAGGTTTCCAATAACTTTTACAGTAGATATACTGTACAAATACATTCCTACTCTGGTATTGGGTCAATTGAATGCACCCTAAATCAATGACTTCTTCATGCCATGGTATCACTTATACTGTAATTATATGATCCCAATATGTAGTTCTGCTGCAAAATCCATGACAAGAAATATTCCTCTTGAATAAAAAATATCTTTTCCTGCAAATGACTCAGGAATTCATGAATCAGCATTCCATAAAACCATATTAAACATGCCAGTAAAATATCTAACTATCCCTTTGCCATTATGTCACTTAGAATGTCACTATAATAGATCTTAATCTCATTGTTAACTGTCCAATTTCCACTGGCATAATATTCAAGGGTTTCTAACAGCAAGCATCGCATCTTTGGTGAAGCCTTTTTGAGAATAGTGCTTCGGACCTTGATAAAAAGTTGGTCCATTCTTTTCTGTAAAAAGACAAAAATAGTAGTTACAAAAGAAATGTAGTAAATTGTAGTGCATAGTCTGTGATAAAGGAAAGACCTTGAATCTGACGCCTGCTTTAGGTGGCTCTCTAGGGTAATTTGTAATAGAGGACTGATAACTAAATATTGGTATATGCTCACATTGATACTGGAGCTATCTTATTTACTTGTTATGCTATGTACTACAACAGCACTGTCCAAGACTCCACATATATGCAAATACTAAATTTTTGGGTGCTCGGCTTAATTTCTTTAACCCATTAACCCTCTGATTTCAAATTGCACATATAAATGTGATTTAATGTATGCAAATTAAATGCATAACCAGATTTCAATAGATTTTCAAAAAATTTGAATAGATTGAGTAAGTTATAATTTCTTTGGAAAAGTGTGGAAGTGAAAGGGTTTTTAGGGAAAAAATGTTAAATTTAAAGCTTCTTACTTTATCACATTTTTCAAGAACTGTAGCCACCATGAAGAGACAATTATGAAACGTCTCGATTTCATCTTCTCTCTGCTCAGCACCGACGCTCTGTCCATCCAACAATTCCTCAAGAAGGCCATAAACTGGTGCTGCGAGTGCCATCAGTGGTTCACCGCTTACCTTGAACCACTTAAACAGTGAGCACAGTAGAGTCGTAAACCCAAGAAACGTATCAAAGTTCTTCTTCCTTAGCTCATCTCTCTTCTTGAAGAATTCTTGCACTTTCTTCAAATACACTGAACGAAAAGTGACACCAAAAGATTGCAATCCCATCAAAGAAGTGGCAGCTTCTCCCGAAACTGTGGCCCAATCTCGATCCTCCATGGACTTCTCACACAATGAATCTATTAGTTTCCCAATGGTATCGTCATTTGACGCTAAGCTTTGAGCTTGGTTCAGGAGCACTTCCAAGTTGTTTTTCGACGGAGATTTTAAAAACAAAACCAGCGATCTTTCTACTTCGATTGAAACCGCTCCGCCATTGTTCACTGCTGCACTTGAACTTAAGGGAGAGTATTTATTTGATTGCGAATCTCCTCCAGGTTTGCTGATTGCTGTAGAAAGATTTCGAGCACGGCCACGACCTCTTCCTACATTCGGCATCGCCATTTTGAATAAATACGTTTTCACGTGGTGTTGATTGTTGATGAACGTATAACAAGGGACTTATCCCCCCGTGCATTCTTGCTGCATTTACCATATCAACGTAATTTCTGAACGATCTGGGCAAGAATGACAATCTCCAAGCATAATAGCCTAACCTCTTATGACTCATCGGTACGAAAAAAAATCAAATGCTGAAAATTCACCAATTAAAGGCGCAGAGTGACCGAAATAAAACAAATCGTAGGAATTTTGTCACTGGAACTCCCAGGCTGCCTGTTGGCTTCCTGTTGTATTTTGAGTCAGCCCCAATTAGGGGAGACTGGGTACCAAACTTTAAATTTCAAGAATCAAGATGGCATTAGAAGTTGAAAGTGCAGAGTGAGTATCGTAAATGAGCTTACCAAGAAAGTTTAATCGGGTTTTCCTTGTAGTGGACGCTAATTTTTATTAAATATGTTCCTTTGCTATCCATTTGTAGCGTTGTTAGGTTGATCGAGCAGTATTTAAAGGAGAATAACCTTCCAAGAACCTTGGCAGTTCTGCAGGTGATGAGTAGCCATGTGGCTTGCTTTGATTAACAGCACGATCTATGGATGAATTACCTAACTACATTTACGGTTGGATCCTGTTCACTATCTTTAAGTCATGGTTTTAATTTTGTCTGTTGTAAGAAGAAACGAGTAGTCTTTGAATTTCTTTATAGAAACACGATGTCGTATTCAAACCATCTGACAGTTTACTACAAAATGGTAAACTAGTATTTTACCACACTGTCGATCTCCATAGGAATTAGAGAATTTATATGTGACTGTCAGATTAAGCAGAATTCTGCTTCTCTTCTTGGTAATTCCTGGTTTTCTTGGTCATTGTCAGAGAGTAGTGAATTGATAGAGGTTCACCAACAGGTGAAATGCCATAAAACCCAATCCTAAGCCTTTTGGGAATGAAGTTTGGTAATGGATTTACCCACTGCCGAAGCTTTTCAGGGTGGAAAATGTTTAAAGATGACCCATACTCTGCCAAAAAATGAGAGAACAAGGTACTGCCATTTCAGATGACAGCCTTTCATTAAAGGCTTTTGTTTTTTTGGCATAGTACTTCCATTAAAAATTTTCTACTTCTTTCAAGACTTCTTAAACAGCACCCCATTTATGATATTGATTTTGGAGGCTCAATTGGATAGGTTGTTGAGTGGGTTGCCAAGGGCAGACACTGTACATTCCACTCATCCCTAATGAGAGCACTACTTGGTATTCCATTGAGCCAGGCCTGACCATCCAGTACAACCCATCTGTAGTTGTGGTGGACTGATATTTCATGTTGTTGAGATACCTCTCTCAGTGGTCTACTGGGGCTGTAAATCACACTAATGAAGGGGGGAGAACTTACCAGGGCAATTGACCTTGGCAAACCTGAGAAACCACAAGTTTGACACATGGCCAACACTAAACTTCTTTTGGGAGAGAAATCCTTTTAACTCAGAAATGTAATCCTTTGTATCCTTTATAACCATCAACTGTCTAGGAAGAGACTGGTATTACACTTAACACAGTGGATAGTGTGGAAGGATTTGTTACCGAGATCAACAACGGACACTGGGACACGGTACTTCAAGCTGTCCAACCTTTGAAGTTACCAGATAAAACTCTGATTGAACTTTACGAGCAGGTAAAACTTTGCCATTGTGTTTTATATCTTAAATACTGCTATATGTATGCTGTGTTGCCATTGATTATAAGTTGTGAAACTACTGTGTATGAGTGTATTTTTTATGTATGGGTGAATGTGATCAATTTCTCTGTTTAACTCCATTGTAGCAGCATACAGTAGGTCTTGTATATATCTGTATATATCTTGTATATGTCATGTATATGTCTTGTATATATCTTGTATATAAAATGTATTTATTTTTAATCCAACTGATGCAAGACAATTTTTGGTCACCAAAGAGAGTCCTCTAGACAGGAAAGTGTTGAGCTTTGTTAAACATAATTACTTTTGCTTAATGTCTAATGTATATGTGACCATTTTTTAATGTCAGAAACAAAATATTTTTGAACCGGGTCCACCTTAACTTGAGTACTAATAAATTTTAATATCCCCTTCCTTGAGCATCATGTTAGTAGTGTTGATGGTGCTGTACAACATGGAGTGACACCACAAACATCGTGATTGTTTCACCAAGTGAGTTCACATCCAAATGCACTTTCAATCAAAATCATGGAGTGATGATTCCTTGGTCATTTTTCCTTCATAAATTCCTTGATGATTAATGGCTGATGACTAGTAACTGAGATCTAATTTTAAGTCCCATAGCAATAGATATCTCTTGCTGTTTTTAGATTGTTCTTGAGTTAATTGAGCTACGAGAATTAGGTGCAGCAAGATCGCTGCTTCGCCAGACTGATCCCATGATTATGCTGAAGCAGCAACAGCCTGATAGATATCTTCACTTGGAAAACCTTTTGGCGAGATCCTATTTTGATCCTCGCGAGGTAAGCCAGTCGACTTCATCTGCTTTTGTACCAAGTAACGATTTTATTCCCTTTGATTTTCATCCTGGTAGATGCAATACTGCCCTGACTTACTACATAGCGGGATTTTTGCTTATGATTCACTTCAGTTCTTCCTTAACTCCTTGCTGACCGTATGGGTCCTCAGCGACCTATGGAGACTTTAGTATTTTATTGTGGCTAACGCCAGACGATTTTACTCGTCAAGGCAGGGATGTAGCCAGCGAAAAATGAGTGCCGGGTAATAACTTGCACATTTAAGACAGGCGTGCTCACAAGATGTGATCATGTGTGCAGGTTCGAGTGACTATTCCTCAATCCTCATCGAATTAATAAACTTTACAGGGATGTTTCTTTGTGGAGTGGTGGTGGATGAGACTCGGGCAAAATTTTTTATGTTTATGCCAATTTCGCTGCATATCTCGGGTCAGCTTGATGAATGATGGATTAAACTGCAAGAATATGCTGCACGAAAACGTTATATTTCATAATGTTTGGAATAAAAAGGTGCTGGACGGTATTACAAAAATTACCACGAGTGCCAGGTGGTCTCAGTTTGTCCCAGTTGGTCCCATCCACGGCCGCCCAGAGTAGCTACATCCCTGTCAAGAGGAACGTCCTCGGTCAGGAAAGGGTTAACGCTCTTGCTAGGTCAACACATGCAACGAGATGAAGACAACTAGTCCCAGTCCACTTTCGCGTTTCCAGATATCCTGGTTTCTAAACCTTTACTGTTTTTTTTTATCAGGCTTATCCTGAGGGTAGCAGCAAAGAACGTCGACGAGCAGCAATAGCTCAAGGTATCGTTAATAATGTAACTTGTACCGTATCGAATTCCAAAGCCTAAAAAAAATCCTGTGGTTCCGGCTTCCCGACCAACCCTATTTTTCTCTGTCGACGCTAATTTTTTCGGGTGGTTGCGGGTTGCCCGCTTACAACGTCACGCAAAAATGGCGTTTGTTGCCACAGTTACTGTTGAACCTTGTATACACAGTAGCATGACTCGAAAAAGAGTTTTCGCTTCAGTACCTCACAACAAAACATCTAAGGAGTTAAAAAAATTTTCCAGAAAAAAACCACTTTTTTTCCAACCTACCTACCCTACTTTTTTCAGGACATGAAATAGGAACCACAGAATATTTTCTTTTAGGTCCAATCAAGTTTTGATACGCCAACAATCGTGTTCCAACTTGACTTTTTCTTGCTGCAGCTTTATCGGGCGAAGTGTCAGTGGTTCCACCGTCCCGTTTGCTGGCTTTACTTGGCCAGGCGCTGAAATGGCAGCAGTATCAAGGTCTTCTGCCTCCAGGAACATCTATCGATGTCTTCCGAGGCAAGGCGGCTGTGCGTGATGAGGAAGAGGAGAAATATCCTACGCAGTTAAATAGAACTATTAAGGTAGGTACTGCCTTTGTACGTTTCATAACGTCAGACGGAGGCATCTTTTGTTTTTACTCCGAAACACACAATTGTTTCGACTTGCTGTCTTCAACGCACAATTGTTTTGAATTGCTGTCTTCGTAGTTACTTTCCTGCAGTACATCTTGAAGTCAAAAATCAATTGAACATTATTTTTTCTTCTTAGTTTGGTTCAAAATCTCACCCCGAATGCGCTCTGTTCTCTCCCGATGGACAGTACCTCGTCACTGGAAGTGTAGACGGGTTCATCGAAGTGTGGAACTTCACGACTGGAAAGATAAGAAAAGATTTGAAATACCAAGCACAGGTGAGACTACTTCTCAGTCTAACGAACGTGAAGACATTGGTAAATTTTTAGTTTAAGGTTTACAAACAATATGAAACTCAGTTTTAACATATTAATATTGTTAATATTCTGATGTTAGATGTTACTCCGAGTGACGAACCATACCGGACAAGCAGAGAAAACTCTACTTGGCTCGGCAGGGATTCGAACCCGAGACCTTCGGTTTACTAGTCCGACGCTCTACCAACTGAGCTACAGGTCAAGTTGGGAGCTGGTCGCGAAATGATGTTACTTGGGCCCAAGTAGAGATTTCTCTACTTGTCCGGAGTAACATCTAACATCATTCTACTTCAGCTATTGTTAATATTCGTAGGCCATGATTAACCCCTTAGTGACCGTGGTTCTTTCCTTTGAGTAAAATCGTCTGGCGTTAGGCAGAGTAGAATACTAAAGTCTCCATCAGTCACTGGTGATTGAATCTGGCACCAAGGAATTAAAAGGGTAATAAAGGGTTATTCTACAGCGATAAAACGAATGATTTAGACTTTACAGTTAGCCTTTCGGTGAAGTTAAGTAATTTAAGTGCGTATTTGCATGAAAATTGGGAAGAAGATTTCGATGAAATCGCTTTTAACATGTAATGTAAGGCCTTCGTCGGAGTGAAACGTGTTCACAAAGGGCCTTCGCTCGAAAAAAACTTCGTAAAAAAACACTGTAAAAAACTTCGGTACTTCTCTGGCCCTTTTGGGTTTATACAAACCATTCAACACTGCCCACACCGCACTCTACTTGTACCCCATGGCAAGTACTTTGTACAATTTTTACCCACTTATAAAAAGGCAAGGATGAACACTTAAGTCATCATCAATAACTTAGCGGTATGCCCCCCGAGAGGAGAAGTTGACCCGGGTTCCCAACACAAGATGGGACCATACAGACGGGGTTTTGGTACAACATTTCAGCACCATTCGAAACCTACTTGCCATAGCAGCAAATGAGACTCCCTCCAAATAGAAGTACTTGGCCCTTAACACGTCCTGCGGAAGATGTCCAAGGACTAATACATTCCTTTACCGGGATATCTGACCTGATATCAAAGGATATCGGCTAAAAACGGAGGAAAGATTAAGTTCCATTTTTAATCATAATTTGTCACGAAATCTTCTATCGATTCTAGATGTGAGCAAAATTTTAATTAACGTCGGGATCGGCCGCAAAATGGGCCCTCACGGGCCGGGGATTGAGTACTACTGTTATGAATCTTCGTTCTGCTCTTAACGTTGCCAGCTTCATGTCTTGACACTTTCTTTTTAGGATAACTTTATGATGATGGATGATGCTGTACTGTGTTTGTCCTTCAGTCGAGACAGCGAAATGCTGGCTTCTGGGGGTCAAGATGGAAAAATTAAGGTAGGCTCGCTTCGTCAATATGAAATAAATATGAATATGAAACGATAAATTCACATTTAACCTACACTTATGAAATCAACTGAAAAAGTTGACTCGAGCGGGATTTGAACTCGCACCTTCGGGAATCCGGTCCCCCGCTCTCCCTGTTCAGCTGTTGAGTCTACAGGGATTGGAGGCGAGTTCTTATCCAATTTAAGTGCACGAGATATTCTCGCGACAACTTAACGCTGTCCACGAGTATGGATGTGCAGTGTTTCAATTCTAT
The DNA here is from genome assembly GCA_036872915.1 of Nanipora kamurai. NCBI lineage: Eukaryota > Metazoa > Cnidaria > Anthozoa > Scleralcyonacea > Helioporidae > Nanipora > Nanipora kamurai. Next base: position 871,553 of record JBAHVQ010000214.1, read on the forward strand.
TTCAGAGTCATCCTCAAGATAATATGAAACGATAAATTTTTTAAGGTTTGTTCACGTTATTCTGACTGTTCGATTGTTTTTGTAGGTTTGGAAGATGCAGACCGGCCAGTGTTTAAGACGTTTTGAACGAGCTCACGCGAAAGGTGTGACGTGTATCAATTTCTCACGGGACGCCAGTCAACTTCTTAGTGGTTCTTTTGATATGACCATTCGGTAGGTTGTGCATATTTTTATATGAAATTCTCAAGTGTCTGTACTAGTGTTGCAATATAGTGGACATTTGTACGTTTCGTGCTCGAGTACGAAAAGTTGTCTTTTTG
>JBAHVQ010000215.1:0-25279 GCA_036872915.1 Nanipora kamurai
GTGCTTGCCATACGAAACAAATTTGTAGTAATAAAGTTCTTATGAAGTAACTTGTGTTTTCATCATTACTGTTATATATATATATATATATATAACTACAGACGGAACCGTTTCGGCCTTTTGGGCCTCATCAGTGTAGAAGATCGGAGAAGAAAAAATTTTTGTATTGTTTAAAGAGGTGGCCGTGCTCCTAGTTTAATCTTAAGGTCCCTATTTGTAATGGCTGTATATGTCCCAAATCTCTAGCATAATATAAAATTTTCTTATCATTGATACTTTTGTACATGGTTTCTTTATATATCTTATATCTAAGTTTTTTATTTAATAATTTTTAGAATTTTCGGATATACTAGGTTGAACAGTTTATTGTAATATTGTAGCACTTTTTACATGAGCCTTGTCTCGAAAGACAGGGCGATCACTTCCTGAGGCGATCGTTACCGACATTAAATAAATCACTCCATTCGTTCATTCATTCATTCATTCATTCTTTCCTCCCTATCTTCCTTCCTTCCTTTCTTCCTTCCTTCATTCATTCATTTATTCATTCATTCATTCTTTTAGGTTTAGAGTACTACGACGACCTAAATGCTTCAGTCAGTTTGCCAGAGGCCGAAAGAATCAAACGTATTATAGCAGATCAGGTATAAAGACTGATAGCCTTTTACGTCTTACCAAATCTGATGTCATGATCAAAAGACAGTAATAAAGCAGGTTTGTTTTCTGTCGCGGCAATGAACAAAGCAAATGAAAAGTGTAATGTGACGGTAAAGTTACTTGCTAGTAAACCTAGAATAGAAATGTACTCCTTTGTGGAAGGTAAACAATTATTGACTACATTTCCAGTAGTAGGGCCACATGACCAGCATTCCAAATATGTGCAGCCGCATGAATATTTTATTAACAACAAAAACATCGATTTTGTGCAACATAATGTTTCAAAACTTTTCATACCTATATTATTTCATGCATAGTTTGCGTCATTTACGATAAGCTATCTTTCACTTAGCTCAAATACTCTCCTTAGCTCCAGACTAGGGTTCAACCTAGAACCTTTCCAGTTATTCCGTAAAGACGCTCGAACCACTGAACCACCAAAACTCTCCATCTAAGTTCGCAGGCATAATAGTTAGAACGTCTAAGAATTTGAGTTTGGCGAACGTTCTCATAACATCCGTAATAACTCCAAGCTCGCACATCCTCTCCATGGCTGTCCGCTGTGAGCGTAAAAACGCGCCACTTGTTCACGGTTTTTATGCAACGTGAATTTATCGGGCACTCCGTGATCAATGTACCGCATCCCGTTATTATTTTTAGCTCTTTGAATGACAGTTGCAGAGTATTGAGATGGTTTATTATTCCGTTAATTCTCATCCTAATTAGCATGAAACTTTTTCCCCTTAAAAGCTAGTGGACAGATCTGAATTTAGCTTCAGGGGAAATATGGGAGTAATGATTCACACAATGAGTAGGCAACTTGGAACTCTGAATTTTTATTGAACTAAGTTTAACTCACTTTTCTCCGACGAAGGGCCTTCGCTCGAAACGTCAGTTTTAAGCATTCTTACGTTCCGGCAGTTTCTCAAACCTTTTCACTATCTACATAGCCGTTCAATACTGCAGACGCAGCACTCTAATTTTTATATCATAAGTTTAGTTATACTATAATTTGTTTAGCTATTAACTTGCCAGTTTTTAGGGAGTTTTTAGATAAAGCATACTGTATTCTACCCCCAGATACATCGAAAATATGTAGTGTTTGAAACACGAACAGTAGTACTGTTTTATCAAGTTTAGAAATCGAGCGCGTCGGGCGAGAATTTTTAGGCTTGATAAAACACGTGCAGTCAGTGTTTTAAACAGCTTCAAAAAGCGTGGTTGGGGATTGCTTCTTTACCGTTATTGGTTGATCTATCCGTGTTTTTAAAGTAAACAAGCTTCATCCTAATTAGGATAACAATTTTATATAAAATTTCATGTTCGTTAGGATCTTCATTTACATAAAACGTTAATCTTAATCAGCAATTTAGTTCAATACAAGTTTAGTTATAAATATAATAGCCCGGCAAATAAGTTTAAACAAAGCCATCATGGAACGATATCTTTTACAAAAATCTCTTAATGATTAACTTTTCGTTCCTTAACCAGTAACACCATCAGAGTAATTAGTCCAGTTGCTAACAACCAGAATTGCTTGTTTCATGATAAAAGCATGAAACTTGGCCAGATTACTGAGATCACTGAGACGAATATTTTAGATGTTGGGCCACGTGAATTTTGCTCTCGGAACCATGAAATGCGCATGTCCGAAAGTAGCGCTGCATGAAAACGAGGCTGAGTGGAGAGGTCTGTTTAAACGATGTGTTTTTCATTTTAATGTAGTTATTTAAGTTGAAATTGCCCACGTGACTCTTAATAGCGCCAAGGCATCGTCTTCCATGCACATATTTAAAAAGATATCCGTGGAAAGGATAGACACTGCCCTCAGAATTTTTTTTGTAGCGTTTGTGGCGAATAACCACGGCGATGAATGCTCCAATTTTCACGATACTTGTATGGGCCTCAGTTCGTCTCCATTCGACAACAAAAAGTAAGATTCAGTAGTCAATTGTGAAAAAATTAGTTCTCCGGTATGCGATACACTACAACATTGATTGGAGTGGAGATTTTCTGTTGCTGTCTCCGCGGAATCGGTCATCAATGGAGACAGCAATCAATCTTTAGTGGTAATAGACGATAACAGCGACTTTTGTCCAGAAAACTCATTTTCTCGTCCACCAGCTGAAAGTAAACTTGCATCGCAGTTGAAATATTATAGAAAGGAGAATCAGGAGGTTTACAATTTGTTGAATTGTCCGTCCTCAGCACAACTCATGAAGGTTACTAACCTTAGTGAATCTTGTGCAACGAAATGGAAGTGGAGTGATGAAACAAACCGTAAACAATTTGTGCTGGTGATATGGGATTCTTCTCTAAGAAAGATTAAGATTTTTGGATTATGCAGAGCGACGGGGGAAAAAGTATTTTGTCGGGTTATCCGTTCCACTAAAATACAAAATTTTGTTCCATTTCTAGCAAATCGTATTCTGCCAAATATCCCAGGGTCAATAATAATAAATATGGGGCCCAATACCATCTATCCAGAGTCAATCCAAAGCTGTTTGAACGAAATGCAAATGGTGTTATCAAAGATACAACAACTTTTGCCAAAGACCATTTGCTAAAGTTATTACTGGTTGTATTGTCAGAAAAGATTCAAATTCCACCCATCTTCCTTTTATAAATCAAGAAATTAAGAACATATGCCGAGGTCTTAATCAAGGAAAACAACGTTTCGATCTAATTGATAACAACAATATCCCCTCTGACTGTTGGGAAGAAGATGCTGGTTCCCTTAACAATTATGGATCTTTAATATTTGAGAATAACATTACTGACTTCTATAGTGTCCCCCAAACATATAAGTAATAAGACAAAATATTTGTTTCTAAATCTTAACATGTCCTACCATTCTTCTATCTTCCAAAAAGCCAAAAAAGTACATGTTCCTCCCTTCCCTTATCCCTTCAATGTTCTTTCTTGTCCCCCACTATCGTTAATGTCACAACACAACACTATATCCCTCTCCCATTTAGATTATACAAATATCAACTGTCGAGGATAATGTTATGCATTGTCTATGTATCCAAAGAAATCAAAATGTTTTAACTTAAGACGTAGTCTTTTAGATGTTCTGGTAAACGACGCTCTCTTGTAAGCCGCCTCCCTCTCGACTGGTCATGATGGTCTCCGTCTGTTGTGCTTTCGGTATTATTCTGGCCTGAGTCTTTGGCGTTGTTCTTTGGTTTGGTCCTTTCTTCTTGATGATGGTGTAGCGCTGTGGATCATACATTGAGGACAGTTTTTTTTTCTTTTTCCCTTTCAATAGTACGGTGTCTCCCTCCTTGATTGTCGATGGCAAGGCATGCTGGGTTTTGTCAGCGTATTCTTTCGTACGTTGTTTGTGGTCATGGTCGTGTTCACGAGCTGCTTCTAATTCAGGGCATGGCTGTTGAACGGTGATTTGCGGCAACTTCGTTTTCATTGGGCGACCAAAAAACAACTCGGCAGGAGCAATTCCAGTCGAAATATGCGGTGTTGCTCTGTACATCATTAAAAACTTTGGTAGTTCCCTTTTCTAGTTACGACCTTCGGCAATGGTTCCGATGGTTTTCTTGAATCTTTCAACCGTAGCATTAGCAGCAGGCCAGTATGGTGTAACACGGCGGTGTTTGATACCACACGTTTGTAAAAAGGACTTGAACTCGTGGGAAGTGAACTGAGGCCCATTGTCGGAAACGATTTCCTCAGGATAGCCAAACTGGGAAAATATGTGCTCTAAACGATCGATGATGGTGGGGGCTGTTGTCGTACGCAATATTTCGACTGCTGGCCAAAGAGAACAGGAATCAACTAATACCAAGAGTGACTCACCGGTGGGAAAAGGTCCACAGAGGTCAAGGTGTAAAGTATGCCAGGGCATGGTTGGCATGGTGGACATGTGAAGCGGTTCGGGATTGGTTTTAGGTGTTTGGGCTTGGCAAGGACAACAGTGACTAATCATTCTCTCGACGTCTTTGTCCATCCCAGGCCACCAAACTTTTTGACGACGGATCTGTTTCGTCTTCACAACACCCTGATGGCCTTGATGAGCGAGTTTTAAGGTTGGTTGCTGCAGTTCACTGGGAACGACAATTCTTGTGCCGCGAAGTATAAGGCCATTTTGGAAAGACAACTCCGTACGGACTTGTGAGTTCTGTCGAAGGCGTTTTGTCTCCGGCCATTTCCCGGACTGGATACAATTATGGACTTGCTGTAAGGTGGAATCGGCGAGCGATGCTCCCCGAAGTTGGTCTAATGTCATGGCTTTTGGTTACAGCATTGGCGACAACATAGTTCACATATTCTTCAGCAATCGATCGCGCGATATGTCTCATGAGGAAGTGACAATCTAGACAAAACGTCTGCAGGGTTTTTGTTTCCAGGAGTATACTAAATCTTGAAACAGTAAGGTTGCAGTCTTAGTGCCCAGCGTTCGATTCGAGCAGGTGGTTTCCGTTTCGGGTTGTAGATGACTTGAAGCGGTTTATGGTCGGTGTAAATGGTAAAATCAGTGCCATATAAGTAGGTGTGGGATTTCTTGCTTCCCCAGAATACGGCGAAGGCTTCTTTCTCCGTTTGGGAGTACTGACGCTCTACATTGGATAAAGTGCGACTGGCGTAGGCGATGGGACGGTTTACACCATGCTGAGTTTGGGTCAGCACGGCGCCGAGCCCGACAGGACTGGCATCGACGCGGAGTTGAGTTGGACCGGAGGGATCGTAATGAGCCATAACATTGGTACTCGTGAGGTAATTCTTCAATGTCTCAAAAGCTTTCCGGTGGACAAAATTCCATTGCCAGGGTGTACCTTTGCGTGTAAGCAGGCGAATGGGTTCAGCGACCGTTAGAAAATCTGGAATAAAACGGGAAAAGTAAGTAGCAAGTCCGAGAAAACTGCGTATTTCCGCTGCATTGGTGGGTATTCTGGCTTCGCGGATGGCTTCGATTTTCTTTATATCGGGGCAGACGCCAGACGCTGACAATTCATGACCAAAAATGTGAGGGTGGTAACTCGAAAAAAACGCTTGTCTTGGTTCAGTGTAAAGCCCAAGTCGTGCAGACGTTGGAGCACGGTGTCGAGATTGTGGTCGTGTTCTTGTCTGGTCTTACCAAAAACGATAATGTCGTCGGATATGTTTCTTACGCTGGGACATCCTAGTAGGACTCGTTTTATGATGTGTTGCTAAATTTCGGGTGCAGAGGAAACGCCAAACATCAAACGCATGTACTGGTAGAGACCCTTCTCGGTGGCGAAGGTCGTGATGGGTCGAGACTCAGAGTGGAGTTCAATTTGATGGCAACCTGATCGTAAATCTAATTTCGAGAAAACAGTGGCTTCCAGTAACTCTTGTAGGGTCTCTTCGATGGTGGGAATCGGATGGCGTTCTCGAATAATGGCAGAATTAGCCTGACGCATGTCTACACAAACACAGATATCACCATTGACCTTCGGCACTGCGACAAGTTGTGATACCCAGCGAGTAGGCCCTTTGACGGGTTCGATGATACCAATTGCTTCGAGTTCGTCAATTTTGGTCTGGGCTGCCTGGCGAATGTGGAACGGAATTCTACGTGGAGCTTGTACGACTGGGGGTATGGAAGGATCCATGTGTAACTGAAGTTGGAAATCATTGAGCTTTCCAATGCCATTGAAGAGTTGCGGGTATTTGGTAGTAGATGTTTGGACACAACTGTTGGTTCGGTCAGATATGTTCTGGATTGGATGAAAATTGATGTGTTCTTGAAATAACTCCAAGTCGGTGGCTGTTTTGTGACCTAGAAGGGAACCCGAATTTTCGTTTTCAACGACTACGAACATTGCGGTTGTCGCTTTGCCTTTATGCGAGGTCTTGGACGTGAAGGACGCCTGGACGCTCAGTGGTGTGGATGAACCATACGGAAATAATCTGAGAGTTGAGGTAGATAGTGGGATCTGGTTGTTTGCATTAATTTTTGAAAATGTTACATTGTCAAGTACATTAACCGTCGCGCCAGAATCAATAATAACTTTAACTGGAAAATCTGCGATTTTTACTGTTCCTTGGGCCATTCCTCCTGTGGCCCCAAGTTCGAAGACTTATTCATCATCCGGTGGACTTTCTCCGGTTCTTTTCCGGACTTTTTTCGATTCTGGATGTTTGGACGAACAGTTCCTGCTCTGTTAGCTGGTCGCAATTGTCGACACACTCGAGCGAAATGTCCTAGCTTATGGCAGTTGTTACAGGACATTCCTCTGGCTGGGCAACGAGAATCTTTAGCTCGATGTCCCGAATTTCCACAACAATAGCAATGGTCGAACCGCCTGACGGGGTTGCTGTTGGAAGACGATTGGAGATGCCTTGAGATCGCATTGCATTCACTTCCAGGTCAGTACCTGTTGTAGTGAAACTATCAGCTTCGATTTGCGAGGCCTGTCTTTCAGATGCTTCAAAAGAATGACCGATCTCAATTGCTTTCGCGAGTGTGAGCTCCGTTTCACAAAGTAATCGCCGTCTCAATTGAGTAGATAAACATTGTTCGATGATTTGGTCATGAATCATATCATCGGGATTGCAATAGTCGCAGAACCTGACTTGATGTTTTAGCCCGATAGCGAACTGTTCACCTTGTAATTGCTTTGTCTGTCGAAAATTATGGCGCTATCCAGATCGTTGCCCATGTTTTCTAAGGTTTCAAATATATCTTGAACGTCAGATCCTGCGAGATGGAGAAGGACAGCACGTTGTTGTTTCTTGTCCCTGATTCCTGACGCGGCAATGTAATACTCAAAGGATTTTACCCATTTTCGCCAACGTTGACTTATTGTTGTTTCCCCCACACGAAATGGTGGAATTTTCGGTTGGTCAAAGACTTTCGCCATGAAGCGCTTGACTGCAGCAAAAACGACTTGGTTTACCTCGTCGCCAGTTATAGTGTCCCCAAAACTTATAAGTAATAAGAAAAATATTTTTTTCTAAATTTTAACATGTCCCACCATTCTTCTATCTTCCTAAAAGCCAAAAACGTACGTGTTCCTCCCTTCCCTTATCCCTTCAATGTTCTTTCTTGTCCCCCTCTATCCTTAATGTCATAACACAACACTATAACTACCTGCGTACCGAGTGACTACAGCCAATTCCAGTAAGAACACTCGAGTCGCTCAACATTATCAGTATCCTATTACTCTTTTTATCATCGAAGTAATTTCAAGAACCTTACTATCATACCGCTATCCCTTAACTATAAAAAGCTGAATAATTGATCTGAAATAACTTCAAAGAAGAAATCCAATTTTTTGTTCCATCAATTACATTTTCCAATGTCATGTCATTGGTCCCAAAATTAGATGAACTAATGCCTCAAATTGGTCAGCGTTCTCCCAATATAACAGTTGTAACAGAAACTTGGCTTCGTGAGTCAATTGCTGACAGTGTCATTGATATCCCTGGTTATTGTGTAATATGAAGAGATCGTCATTATGGCTCACATGGAGGAGTATGTATTTATCTGAAAGAGCATCTTCAGTTTCCTGTTTTTTATGACTTAAAAAGTGATGACCACATAGGGTCTCTGTGGTTAGAAGTTCATTCACGTCTTCCTAGGGGGGTTAGCTCCTTTGTTGTTGGCGCCCACCAGCTGCTGACAATATTTGATGCTGGAACACCTCACAAACTGTTTAACTTTTGCCGAAGCTTAACCTTCGGACTGTGGCCTTGTAATCGCAGGAGATTTTAATCATTTGCCTGTAACCACCTTACAATATAGGTTTCGCTTAAAACAGATGGTTAATTTTTCCACCAGAGGCCAACATATATTAGATTTTATACTTACATTTCACGGTATTATGCAAAGCCATTGAAGCTAGCCCCTTTTGGCCTTTCAGACCATCTAACAGTATTGGTGGAATCAAAATCTCGTCCGGCAAACTGCAACTGCAAGACCCGAATAACTTTTCGCCCAAAAACACGGAAATCAATAAACAGCCTTTACGTTTACCTGAACTCCTTAGACTGTCTTGATAGCGCTTGAGGAACTGGAGTGAGCTCTGGATACACATTCCAGATATCCCAGGCTGTTTTCTTCCCTCTACCGCCCAAAAACCAGACTGTATCACAGCCAGCTAGGGCGCGGAACATGGTCAATGTTCTTGCTTTCCCTCGTCCAAGTGACGCGGCAATACTATGCACGGGGAGGTTCTGCAAATGTTTTCCAGATCTAAAAGCCACCCTGATAGCTGGAATGCTATCAGCTATTGACACGGCCAACACAACCACATCAGTATCGTTGAATTATACCAGAACTCGTTGACGACTGCGCAAACTAGCATCCAAGACATGGATCACTAACCGCGTGTCGGCTTCTTCGTATGCATATGTCTCAAGAGTTGCCGTTTCTGACCTCCTGTTGAACGACAAAACCGTCTCGCCATAAGTGCTGTAGATTTCCTTGCCCTCTGCGACTTTGAACGATACTACCTTCACAGCTAGCAGTTGGAACAGCTCCTCCTTCTTATCCTCGACACAAAGAAAACTTTTCGAATCGAGAGGAATACAGGCCGACAGGAGTACTTCACACGGTTGCCCAGAGCCTCTTTTGTCCCGCGCCGATTTCTACAGAGTGGCTTCCCAATAGACGTCCCGCGCCAAGTGGACCCTCTTTATCCCGGCTGTTTGATGATGAATGACGTGAGCACAGAACTGAGATATCCGCCAAACGTACACGCTGTTTCTGAAAATAGCATCTGTACAATGACGGCTCCGTCAAGGATGATAGCATCAATAGCAGGCTGGTGTGCTTCGAGGGTAACGTTGGTTTATAAGCATTTCACCAAGTCTGCCTTCTGCCCTCCCCTTAGCAGACCCATTCGCAGGCACATAGCTACAGAGGATGAGGAGACAGTCGCCCCCAAACTATCTCTTTCCCCCGTAAGTATTAATATATCTTCCTGACTTCCTTTTCATACTCATACATGTACGACGATGCCTCGAGGACAGGGCGCAATCCTCCTTCAAAACTTCGATTTTTACCTTTACTTTTGACGGAGCCTTCCTTTTTGAAGAACAGAAAGTGGGAAGGTTGTAACAGTAGGGAACCGTCCTCCATAAATAGATTGTTCAGCTCTTCAAACGTAAAAACGACATTCAAACCATCTTCTACAAAAGCACTTTGGACACCTGGTTTCCGTTGTGATGGTCAAAATCCAGGGCATCCGCAATTTCTTCAAATTCTTCAATCCTTCGTGCTACCTCTGGGCCAGCAATCTTCCGCCTTCGTAGAGCATCAGCATTTTCAGTTAGTCCTACAACACCACCCTTTCCTTTCACTGACTTGTTCGTGTGCGTGGTCTACAGCAACTGATGAAAAGATGCGCTTAGTCTTGTGAACCACAAAAGATCCATTAGAAAACTCTCGAAATATCTCGGACACTTTTTTCATAACTCTTAGATGCACAGATAACTATCTCGCATAGTTAATGTGATCGCGTGTAAACATCCAACAATGAAAAGTAGGCTTCCCTAAAAGAGCGAATAAGTTGTAAACAGCACAGTTGAAAATCTAATGATCTTGCCCAGTAAAGGAACAGGAGGCTGTTGCTCATCTTTTCATCACTCCACTCTCCGAAAGGCTTGACTTCGTCATCTCCACTAACTCTGGTCACAACAAGGACAATGTAGCTTAAGGACATTGCACTATGTGGATATCGTACTTACTCCACTCCTACTTCTGCCTTGTCTGCTGGAGGAACTGAAGATTTTAAAAAGTCTGAAGAATGATAACAATATCGTTATTATTAAACCAGACAACGGCAACGGTGTGGTAGTCTTAGACAAGGCTGACTATTATTCTAAGATGGAAGATACTCTGTAGGACATTAACAAAATTAAAGCTCCACTGGATGACCCCATCAAGACGACGATAAAACGCGAGAATATAATGCGATTTTTTTCACAAACATCTTAAGAAGACCAACACGATCACCGAGGAAAAGTTTAATCAATTGCTGATTAAGATTAACGTTTTACGTAAATGAAGATGCTAATGAATATGAAATTTTATATAAAATTGTTATCCTAATCAGGATGAAGCTTGTTTACTTTAAAAACACGGATAGATCAACCAATAACGGTAAAGAAGCAATCCCTGACCAACGTTTGTGAAGCTTAAAACACTGACAGCACGTGTTTATCAAGTCTACAAATTCGATTTTCTAAACTTGATAAAACAGGGCTGTTCGTGTTTCAAAAACTACGTATTTTCAATGTCTCAAGACAACAAATATTCTCTCAGGGAGTAGAATACAGTATGCTTTATCTAAAAACTCCCTAAATAATGGCAAGTTATTATTATTAAACAAATTATAAACCGATTATAAATCGGTATATTACTGCAGTTTACAACAAATATATATATTTTTGACAAAGAGGCAGTGCCCCGAAACGTCGAAATAAAGTTTTTAAAGTTTTATTGTTGTTTTAAATAGTATTAAAACTTGGAGGTTGGAGGTTCTTGATAAATTATATAATATATATATATATATATATATATATATAGAGAGAGAGAGAGAGAGAGAGACGGGGAGAGGGAGAGGGAGAGGGAGAGAGAGAGAGAGAGAGAGAGAGTAGCGACAGCTAAACATTTGTCTCTATTTGTGTTATTTTCGCCCTACCTGTAATGGAATCGAGCGCTCTATTTATTCAAGTCACTTGTATAGCTTTTAGGTTACATTTTGTTGTATATATATATATATATATATCCTTGTCAGGCTTAGATTAATCAGCATTACAACTGAGCAGATAAAAAAAATTAAGGCACTTTCTAGAGCCCACTCTTTTGTGCGGATCCCAGTCGAGCACTCACATTGCCCACCCTTTAAATGCGGCTCTTGTATAAGTTATGTGCAATCATTGCACTCACAATTGCAGTATCAACTACTTCCGGCGAAAAAAGTTACCAAGTAGCTTTAAAATTTTGGGTTACTCCTTATAATCATCTACTGGAATGACGAAATGAATGGAGAATAAAGATTTAGAGAGGAAAATACAGATATAAAATAAAGTTAGAGAAACTGACTCTAGCTTAGACTCTAGAGTGGAGCTACTACTGTCCCGCTCAGAGTCAAAAAGGTCTAATTAACTTTAGCTTAGCTTGCCGCGTATTTATTCACGATTTAGAGTTTGATTATAAAAGGTTTAAAGAGCTAAAATACAAATGGAAAGTATAAGTTTTATTTTAAACTGGTGTGATAAAACAAGTCTTTGAACATGCTTTGGTGTGAAGGTGAGATGGCTGTTGATGCTTCGTTTACATTTTGAAATTACAGAATATCTTACTTGGATTTGTAGGTTGATTTGATCCAGCCATACTGTTCTGTAGAAATTGTTGGTGGTTTTAGCAGGTTTGTAAAAGTAGGTTATACACCTTGACCAAGATGTTTACAGGGTAAGCAGTAAATCAGTTGATATATCGCTTAAACACTTGGGCCTCTGTGTACAGCCTTTACGTAAACTGCAGATGGATGGACAGAAGAACAAACAAACAAACAAATAAGCAAACAAACCAACAAACGATCAAACAAGTTGACGAAGAAACTAACCAACAAACAACAGGCACGCTATGGCTTGGAAACTATAGAAACTATGAATAATTTGTCACTTCAGATATACGTTTAAATATTTTCTCTGAAGTCTGCATTCCTTCCTTGGTCATGTAAATTTTCCTTAATATGTTTTCTTGCAGAGGAAAATCAAGTGGTCATGACATCGACATTCTTATGTCACATCCTGAGGAAAGTAAAGTTGATGGCTTGCTCCAGAAATTAGTTGACCGCCTTAAGAAGTTGGTGAGTTATTTTATTAAAATATACCTGAAAGTCCCTTGGAACCATATTTCAGTTGATTTATTTATGACTCATACCTTTTGCTGGTTTCGTTGATCTTTACATCGGACACTAAATAACGAGGGCAGCAATTTTAAATGTATTTCGCGTATTTATTAATTCCAAGTTTTATTACCACTAGGGCTACATGATTCACACAGGAATTTCAGTTGGTAAAAACCTTTCTCATCAAGACACAGTTTCGAGTTCCAAAGGAATACAAGAAAAAATACAAAAGTTAGTGGTACTGTTTTCTGCTGTAATTTTTATTGCAATGACTACCATGGACGCCCGATATTAAGAGAATTAATTCTAACGCACGTTAATGTTTATTAATTCATAACTGAACCTCAAAGCGTACTCAATTTGCCTCGTACCCAGCTCTCAAACTAATTAGACTGTTGTGTATTAAGCATTTGGAGAATTTTGCAAGTTAGAACTAACGTAGGCTTAAGACTACCCTCGTCAGTGTTTCATCAAAATTTAAATCTAGGATTTCGTTAACTCGAAATTAAATACCAACTTTGATTTTGCTTCGTGCAGTATATAATTTCTTGTTTGTTGTTTAAGACATCTTGGACGTAAATCCGGACAACTCAGTAACACGAACTAAGAGTGAAGTTAACCATTTCAGTAGAAGTCCAATATCAAACTGAAGATTCATCATGACTTTGTGCGAATATCTATCCAATGATTTCAAATAATTCTCGACAAAGTCAGTGCCCAGTGATGACGCGACGATTTCTTAAAACGTTGTATCACGCGTGCATTACTAAAAACTTCTGCCACGAAACTGCGAATTAACAGCGCAAGATGTAAAATTTTGCTCGTAATAGTAAAGTTCCTTAGTTTATACTGGATAACCCAATCAGCTAAGCAACGCTGTTTTTCCCAGAGAGGTCCAGTTGGGGCCATCCCGTCGTGGGTTCGAGGAGACAATCGGAGTACCCAGAGAAAACCTGCGACGTTTGGTAGAGTCAAACGCTCTTCTCACATGTGACCATGGTAACTTTAATCAGGGAATTGCAAGGAACCAAAATCGAATCCTAGTTACAGAGATGGGAGACACGTGCACTACCACTGTGCCACCAACACCCCACAAAAGGTTCTAAACTCGAATGGCTAATGTTCTGGCTTGTAAACAAGAGGGCAGTGGTTATTTTCGGGAGGGTGATTAATCCAGTGAATGACCACGAATGCTTTATGTCATCATTAACTTCCAATCTAGCCTGTTCGTATAATTTGTGGAATACCGTGTCAATTAGTGTAAGAACTAAATTCCCTTCCACTCGACTTAGGACTTCATCACAGGCTCTGATTAAGTTCATTTAAAATGTTGGCCATTTTAAATAAACCTAAATGATGTTCTCATATCGTGCGATGATGTTTTCTTGAAATTCACCAGATTATTATACACTAATAACACTTTAAGTATATTCGTTTTAAATTCTTTAACAGGAAAGCAAGAACGATGGATAAGTTGGATAAATGTCTCGCAATCATGAAAGTGGACTTACCCAACAACGGCACGAAGTCAAAGCTGAACTGTGAAGGGTGTGGTCGCTCCTGGGTTGCTCGACGAGTTGACCTAATCGTGACACCAGCTTCCCAATACGCGTATTCCTTGCTGGGATGGATCGGCTCCAAGGTAGTGTAAAATGGAAGATATCGGTCTTCTTTGAATGCCGGTTACCTTACCAGCCCCTGCTCTTCCTTACAGAAGAAACTTTGGAATACATTTTATGTTATCATTTCATGTTGTGCTTTTTTCAGTTGTTCTTCTCGGTAATCCTTATTACTGATTATTAACGTAGAAGCCAAATATTAACTTAAATATACTTTTATACCGTTATCATCCATGGTTTTTTCACCTTTTTCAACAGCAATTCAACAGATCGTTAAGACTTTATGCTTGGAAAGAACTAAAAATAACAGTCAATAACCATGGAATGTGGGACTACAAATTTACGGTAAATATTGTGATATAGGTACTGTTATTGTGTATTTGTTAGATTCGTTAAGGTAGGGTAAACCGACTGCTAAGGGTACCTGGAGAAAATGGTGGATGTGGAGGGAGGTCAGAAAATCTTGAATTTCTATTTGCTTTCTCCCACATCAAAATTTGGTTGTAGTATTTCCTAGGGTTAATGTCGAAAGCACAACACGACGGTTGGGTTATTTCGATAAAACGTGATTTTGTTACAAAAAAAAGCAGACGCCAGAATATTAACCCTTTAACGGTCATGAAAACGTTAAAAATCAAGGAAAAATTATGCCACAACTTTTGATCCCGGTTCGTTGTTGCGCAACGAACCGTCACCAGTGATGAGCGCGAAAAGGCACTTTGTTGGACCAAAATTGTCGAAAAATGTTTGTTTCAAGTCGCAAGTCGATCAGGAAGCGCGCGGAAAATTGAAAGATTGAAAAGGTTACCGGTATTCTGTATACATTGACATGGAGTTTTAAAGTTATTAAGTGAAAAAATCTCGGTCGATTTATTGCCAGTTGACTACTTTTAAAAGTGCCATGATTAAAGCAACGTGGCATAAAAGCGACGAGTTCCAGGAAGTTCAACCAAGCTTCATGGTTTAACGACAAATTAACTTGTTTTTATGAAAAGTTACCCCACTCAAAAGAACAGTATTACGAGTATTCGAAAGTCATCTATTTGACGTTCTTAGCTTTCCTCACGAGCAGATTTTCCATCATTCTTTATTTGCTTGGTTGGAAATTTAGGGTTTGTAAATTCTATACTCAGTTTCTGTCAGCCTTATCCTGGGAACTGCTGCTGCATACGCGTTTGTTCCTTTTGTATCAAATAGCTGGCGTCTTACGCAAGCTGTGATGCTCCACTACCGTGTTTGCAAGAGGCTATGCAAATACGGTTCTGGTGTCACCATCATTCGCCACGATATATTACGTTATCGTACATCCTTGCAGTAAGGAGAATCTATAGGTTTATACCATTTATGAAGGACGCTATTTCTCTATTTATTTTCATTATTTTGTTTGAGTTAGTTTATGAGAGAAATAGAAACTATTTGGCCTTGTTTGCATAACCTAATGCAAACACTCGGAAGAGTTTGGGAGGGCCCTCGAGCAGTTGTGTAATCCCTTGATTTTTGGTGTCGAGCTTGCACAACAGCTTTCGAGTCTTCTCAAACTCTCACTCGTGTTTGCATCAGGCTATCCAATAAAAGACATAACAGATCCTATTTCGCAAGTATTTTATTGATGCCACTTCAATATTCTGTTATTCATGGACACTATCTCCGGGATAAATCAGTAATTAGCAGCCATCCATTCAAGAGGTCATGTTGACGAGCCGTAGAAAAATAAGCCAAGCACTCAAGGTCGTTTTACACGGTTCAATTTTTCATGCGATCTTGTGTCGTGAAAATAAATTGTTGCAATTGCACAAAGAGGTGTTGCCCGGTATAATCATATTGCAATTTGCGGAAATTTGCTTGCTGTTGCTGTTGAAAGCCGAAGCTAGAACTATTGATCGTGCAACTTACAGTTTTGATAAAGGACCTCTATAAAGGACGTTAGGCGTAACACAAGTCGCAATGGACCATATATCAAGGCATAATGTTGACTTTATAATTGCCATATTGATGGTAAGCCTGTAGTGTGTAGATAGCCTGACATATTAGGCGTGACAAAGATGATTTTGGGACCTCACATCCTCAATTCATCATGACTTCTGTTTATAAAACATTGCTGTAAATTTTGGGGGATCTTAAGGTGGCTCCATACAATTTCCCGAAAAGTGGAGGTTATTTTGAGACCTAAAACAAGTGCATAAAATCTTTGGAAGAAGAATAAAACTGAATGTAATACGTAGAGACACATTCTAGGCATCCAAAAATTTGACGAAATAAGGAGTCCCTGTAGTTGCTATGGCAACAGTGGCGTTCTAAAATGGCTACCATTTACCGTTCAATCTAATTTATTTTCTAATTTATTTCCCAATTTTTTCTATAAAAAAATGTGGGTCACCAAATCTCCTTTTTCACCAAATTTTTTTCTGAGATGGGTAATTAATGGGACAATTTTAAAGAAAAGAATCTCGTAATTAGGTCACATTTAGGACCAAAAATTTGATCACACGTTTGTTATTCACGCCTTTAGTCCGGGGACCAAGCTGACAACGAGCTAACAACGATGCTAATACCTGGACTCAACATGTCCGTCATATGAGGGAGCTATTGTTCTTTTTAGTCCTTCTGTTTACTGATTTCCTTCTCTTTTTTGACAGCCTCCGAAACAAATCAAAGCCAAATCCGAAAAAGAGATTTTTGAAGCTCTAAATCTCACTTTTATTAAACGAAATGAGAGGAATTGTTAACATGCCAATCTATTCGAAAAGCAAGTGTATTTTTAAATGATTGAACCTGCAAATATATTTACATAATCAGTGAACCAGAAACGATAATGTCCTTGTGAAGTATATTTGCTAAATCGTTAAGGTTACTAAGGTTTTTAAGTAATAGTATCAATTTTTTTACGTCCCAGATAGAATTTGCCATTGAAAAAAACGGGTAGAAGACTGGTGATGAGGTAGAACTGCTGGTATTCTTGGATAGTTCAGAGGGACCGCTTCGTTGTGTTTGCTCAACCAAACATGGAATCTGTCCATCTAATGAATCCCAAGAACATGAGCTGCTACTCTTTACCAGTATTCCACTTGTCTTGTTAAGGGCCAACGACAATTGGAATCACACTTGATTTTATGTATTTTATTAAGTTACTAACTTTGCACAAGAAACAGTTCAATAAAAACTAATGATGAATATTTTTCTTCGTATAATGGCTGTGTCAGGGTGAGTGGCCAATACATTTCTGTATCTGATCATCTCCAGGCACAGTGGATACAGCGGATACAAGGCTACGTGGGAAAAAAAAAATAGAAATGGGGGACATGCAGATCTCCACGCCGCCATCAAGCCTCATTCATAATGCGTCCAGTTAAACCCACTCTAAAAATTTGACATATTCGTGTGCTATGCGCTTGGTGATTAAAAGTGACAGATCTCTCTATGTCTCTCAATTATCGTTCATTTCTCGCTCGAAATCAAATTGTCGCCGCTTCTTGAGGTTAAGTTTCGGTATGTATTTTGGTGTAAGAAAGCTTACAGTTTAAGTAGTCAGTTTTAATTCTACCCACAACATATACACAACGTTCTATACAGAAAAAATGAGGAAGATACGGGAACAAGGGCAGAGGGGTAAGAGAAAGTGAGATTAAATTTGATTTGAGTCGACAATAATCATTTCCTCTTTAGAATCCCGATAACTGAACTTGTTCGAAAACAAAATTGACATTATTTAACTCCTTAATGACTGTGGGTTTTCCCTTTGACGGGTAAATCTTCTGGTGTTAGCGAGAGCAAAATACGAATCTCCATCAGTCACTGGTGATTCAGAATCAGGCACCAAGGAGTTAAAATAATTGAACCTAGGGCTAAAACTGATTGAGGATATATGTTTTTACGTATAACTAATATTTCTTGAAAGCTGAAAGTTTTGCAGCAAGCAACTAGTTATGAAAAACAAAATCGGTTATTGGAAACGGGATTATCAATCCAACTTTAGTCTTTCAAACGTGCCGGAACTGCTTACTTCTAAAAGCACAAGTGTATGTGCAGTTGTACGTTACTTACGTAGGCCGTAGCCTAATTCCCAGGAAAAGTCTAAAGCTCAGTGCGTGAGATTTTCCCGTTTATATGTAGCACTAATTGACAAATTTTTATTTTATTAGTTTACCAGTTGAAACTCCCATATGCACTAAGTCTTTTGCATAAGGTTCAGATCATTGATTCACATGATTAACATATCTAAGGCTACTGTATATTCATCCTTTAGTATCCTAAGTTCTCCATCTGAGTCTCAGTACCTCAGTGGTCAGAGAAGTAAGGTGACGTCATTACTTGCTATCGACGAATTTTAAATGGTGGAATAGCCAATCAAATGCGCGAATTTGTCAATAGCGGCAGATTTATACCAATTATAATGAGACACTCATGCTTGGCCAATTAATAGTAATTATTTTTGTGTTTATGATGAGCGGGCGGTGTCTTGGTCATTTTTATTGGCTACTTCAGCGTACTTTTTTTCTGAGTATTTTTGGCCGCCATATTGATTTTAATTTGGTAATTAAACCTTTTAAAAGCGGTTATTTGTCAACATAAACTTTCTTTTGATTAAAAAAGTAGATTCGTACAAGGTTAACTTGACAAAAGCAAACATAATCTAGCTGTTAGAAAATGAGAACAGTTATGCTACAACCAGTCAACTGGGCGACAGAGCTAAGGAAACAAAAAACCAGTAAAAATTAAAAAAAAAAACGTTAATAATAAATAAGTATGTTATTTACCGTTTTTGATTGGTCTGTATAGAAAAATATTTTCTCTCGGTCTCGATTACCCTGAGCCTACGGCCCTGGACCGTTATTGAGACCTCGAGAAAATATATTCGAATGAATTCGGTATCAAACACCAACCAACAAGATTCTTGCTTTATTTTGAATATCAAATGACTGACATGTTTGTGGAAATTGATCATCCAGGTTAGTGTAGTCTTGGTGGAAGTCACTTTCCGCCAACAGTCTTTCTCAAGAGTACACTAACCTCGATGATCAACTTCCACAAACATGTTACGATTCTCTCAGGTTTAAACCATTTACGCTATGAAACGACTGAGTTACTCGTCCTCTACTTATGCACTCGCGCTGTGTTGAAAGTGGACACACAAGAGGGGTAGTTCCCGGGAACACGAAGCAGTGACAAATTCGCACGCTGTACCCACAACGGGACATGAAGCGGAGACGTGTGGGGTCTCGTTACAGCGACAAAATCACAAGTGCAAAATATGAAAATGTTGCAGGGACAAGTCCCTTCGAAATATCTCCGCCGCATGGGCACCGTGTATATTAATACGTTTACATTCGCGATGCGTTGATTTTCTAAACATTCCATCCCTGCGACATTTTCACGTTTGCGTTTTTGATGAGATTTTGTGGGTGCAACGAGACTCTGCCACCCGTCTCCGCTTCATGTCCTGTTGTGTGTTCAGCATCCGAATTGCTCTCCGCTTCCTGTTTCCGCGTTATGTCTCTGGGACACTACCCCCGTGTGTGCCCATCTAGTACAGAACGGCTAGCCGTCGTAGCTTAGTGTATGTAGATCTTAAATGCGCATACTCCTGAACTTTATATATTCAGAAAAGTTTTCCGAGTCCTGGACGGGAATCGAATCCATAGCCTTCTGATCGTTGGTGAGATGCTCTAACCACTAACTCGTTGCGGTCCGAAAAAATTGAAAAAACGATAGAAAAATTCTTGCTAGACTTAATGTCACGGTTCGTTATGCAGTAACAAACCGTGACATATTACACAAGCAGACCAAATGACCAATGCTTTTTACTGACCAACCAAGCAGAATAAACGACCAATGTTTTTTACTGACCAACTAAATAGGCCAAATGGCCAATGTTTTTTACTGACCAACCAAGCAGGCCAAATAACCAATGTCTTTTACTGACCAACCAAGCAGACCAAATGACCAATGCTGTAGTCATTTACCGTTCGTCTTTTTCTGATTTACCGAAAAGGGGAATTGTACCCGGAAAACGTCAACATGGTGCACCTAAGGATGCAAACATTCGAAAAGCAAACGATGGTTCTAAAATAGTTCAGTAAATTATAATTACCAGTATTTACATGGGTAGGAAAACACAGTGGAGTAAAACCGTATACAGTCAAAGCCCTATCACAATTACTACACATTGGTTAGAATAAATTACAGGTGTATAATTATCTGATTGTAAAAGTACAGATAAGTAGATCTATTGCACATACAAGTTTCCATATGAAAAAATGCCCCCTCCATGAAACATTTGAACATGTGTTTTTTTAAAAGCCACAGCATTTTCCCCCCGCTTACAGGAAAATCCCTGGATACGAGTTTGAGCATAATGCCATTGTTATACAAACATGGAAGCCCTGTTATTCCTTTATATCGTGAGAAAATCCTACGGAATCTTTTACATCTATGTAAGTGATTAAATCACAAATGTTCAAATTTGCTGGGGGCATTTTTTTGAGTACACGCTATAATATTTTTGTAAGTTGGCGAATTCAAATTTCATGATGTTCAGAATACAAAATCGACATAAGTAATTAACACATTTTCCCAAATTACCGAATTCTAATAAACAGTCAAACTGAAAGACACTTTGGCCTACGTTAGACATAATACTTCATACTGTATGCATTATATAATAATAGTTATTGCGTCTGTTGACTCACTAACTATGCCAACTCAATGTTCCACAAATAGATGCTAAATCCAACAGGGTTGAATCAACCTCGGGGCATGCATCTCTGGTCGAAATTCTAGGAGTGCCATTTCCGTTCTGAAACGCAATAAAACGGACTCTACTCTGAAAATCCAGCATAAATGGAGAAAGACTCCTGAACAACAAAGACAAGTGTTGCAAAATGGCAATCGACAACCATCTACAACGTCTTGGCGAGCAAATGGGTCTGTTCATTAGGTTCACGATTTGCCCTATCGACCGCAGGCTGTATGTGGCAATTTGATGCATTTTTGGGAAATTTGTACAAGCGAAATATCATTAACAGAAAATGTAGAGCTAAATGTAAACAAGTGGCAAGATGGAACAGTGGACCTATGTCAAAAAGATCGTTAAGACTCCGAAGATGCTGTGACTCTAGGTTGTCGTGAAGAAGTTCATGAATAGGGCCGCAAAATTCATCAAGAACACTTTCCACAAAACGGGCAAAAAGCCCCCCAAAAAGCACCAACGTTAGGGTGTAATTCCAACCATTCAGGTGATTATGTGTTGACTCCATCGAGCTGAAAGGAACCCCTATATATACGACTAACAATGTCAATAGACTCACTGCTCTTACCATGAACACGGCCTGGGACCATATAACGTAAGAATGATGGCCCTTAACTTCGCCTCCTTCTTGATTTGCAACCCATACTGAGCACAATAGACTAAGGATCACAAAATAAACAACGCTTACTACACCCATAGAGGTGACCATCATTTTGACCCCATCAAGACTTCTATCGAGTGGCTTTCCATCACCAGCGTAATACAATAACAATAAGCCAGATATCACGAGAATTACATCAGTTATGATTGGTCCGAGATTAACAGTTACTGGGAGATCATGCCAAAACTGTAACCCACAGATTACTTCCAGAACACAACACAACAATCCTAAACCAATTCCAAGAATGGAATATAGCGAACGATTCCTTGGTGGTTGAAATGTGTCGTCGACCACAGATGATACACCTTGTTTTTTATGATGACAAGTATCAGAAAGACATATTGCATGTTCTAAAAACAAAATTGCGCAGAGGAGCCTAAAATCTATCAATAATGCCTTATAAGAACGATCAATTAGCCATAACTCATCGTCCTGTGAAACCTCATCATAAAGTTTGATGTCGGTGAACGGAATGCTGCTAAGCCACATCGTAAAGTTTACAAAAGAAAGAAACCTGAAATAAAATATAGCCCCATTGCTGTACTTCTCAATTGGCTCAAGTCTGCGGACGAATATATAGAGCATTACTTGGACTATCTTTTCCAACCACCAAACTAGAAGAAACGCTCCCAAGACATTACTTAAAGTTTTCGTATGAAATAGTACAACCATTAATACAGCTTCCAGGATCACTAAAGGAAAAGTAATAGTGACAAGAATGAGTCCAATGCCTTCGTCGTGCGATCCAATGTTACCAACTGTAGATTTCTGGAAGAAGAAAAAATACCCAATGGTGGTAAACAACATCGTTGTTAATCCAAGAATCATGCTGTAGTAGACTGTCATGTTATTGCTGCTATCCTTCAGGTAAGGGACTGTACATAGTTGAGTTACCAAACTTACGACGATACCCATGGAGAAAAATATTATTCCGAAGACATTTTTCAGGAACGAATGGTAAAACCTATAGGAAAGTAAAACTTTTAATGATGGCTACGCAAAGTCGTTTTTTACCACTCGAATAAATTAGTCTATTACTTCCTCAGATCAATGATTAGTTCTTGAATCACAAATAACAAGTGGTGTAAAAGACGGAAGAGGTGAAATGGATACAAGTCTGAACCCGACTTCCAATTTCATTTTAAAACGACAACTCCCTTATCGAGCGAAATGTGTATGAAGGTACGAGTTATAAACTGAAAATGCATTGATAAACTTTTCTACTAAATTCAGGCACGAGCTCCCACATGTAGAAAAATTATTTTGAACACTCAACTAAGTCACTTCGTGCAATACATTTTTGTCGTTCGGCCCATTACTTCACTGATCCCATTGATTATTAAGAAGTACCATTGATTTAGAAAAATTTTGAATGTATTAGTCGTTTGGACAGGAAAAAACCCAAGACAAATAAACTGTTTAAAGTAGACAGGAAGACCTCTGAAAAAACCGAATTTCAAATTAGTCAAATATTACCTATAGTCCCTAGTATTTACAGTTTTCGATAGTTTTGTCGGCAAAAAACGTTAACCAGCGGGAAAACTTTAACACCGCGCCAAGAAATTTTAATCTGCGATAAAATACTGTTTATAGACCAAAACAAAAAACAATTTTATATTTACTAGTAGGGGTATAATAACTACCGTTGCCACCCATGTGTTGCCCCCTGGAAGTGTAGTTAAAATAGCACAATCAGATATTCGGTTTCAGATTCCCATTCGAATCTAAAACCGGAGGTGCTGCCTGACAAGAAAATCGAAAAATAACAAAATGTCACGTGGTACACACTATTCGCGTATCAATTCCATAGAAGTCTATGGATATGTGCTTAAGAGCCTGCAGAACATTTAATTTCGTCAGAAAAATCGCACAAGCGAAGTAAACAAAGTGTTCTTGCCACGTTTCAACATATTTTCTTACGGGCTGTTGGAAGTATTATTCACATTTAAGCAAAAAAAGATAAGATTTACGCTGTTCTCTTGTCACCATTCCACTTATGACTATTTCATAAGGACTGCTCCGAGTTAAATTCATTGTTGGAATGCTTACTGTTTTGTTAGAGAAAAAACAAAACAGAAATGGAGCGCGACATTTGACAAGAACCTAAACAAAAGAGTTGGCAGGAAAATCGCTTCGTGCGAATTATCTACATCGATTGGACCTTTCCATTCATCTTTCAGCATAAAAATAGTTCTGGTGATGTAAAAATATTTTCATAGTTTTATTCGTTTGGACAGGAAAAAAGTCAAGAAGTGGTACGACCTTTTTAAGGCAGACATTAGGGAAAATCGAGATTCAAATTAGTCAAATGTTACGTTATACCGTCAGTTTTAAGGTATTGTTTTTGACAGTTTCGCCACAACGTCATAGAGAATGTTTTTTATTTCCTGTTCTCAAAAAGATTAAATAAAAAAAAATAAACATAATTCGCACGAAGCGATTTTTTCTGTTGTTTACATTGGGGTCAAATTACTTAAGCCATGCTGCGCTCTCTCTCTCTTCTTTTTCCTGACAAAAGGGTAAACGTTCATCATCAAGCTAGCATCGAGCAGCCCGTTATGACATAGCTATGGATGGAACCGACAAGAGAGCAGCGCCAACCTTACCTGTTTTGCTAAAATTTGAATAACACTTCCACTAGATTAGTGCCGTACAACTGTTTAAAAAATGTCAGGCTTAATTTTTGGCGGCGATGTTAAAGAACGTTACTTGGGTGTAATAACTACTACATGCTCGATTTACGGAGGTAATTTAGAACTAATTGCTGCCTCCACTCTAGCGGATTGCACGCTTTCGTCACGTCCATTTTTCGCGCAGACTTTTGTAAGCCTGTCATAAACTTTATTTTGTTAAAAAGGATGTATGTATGTTCGTGTGCTAGACTGTCGCTTATTGGCGCAGGCCAGAAGTAGCATGGGCTCTAGGCTATAGCGCTCGCGATAGAAGCCTCGTGGTTGTCGATTCTTCGTGGTCAGTACAGGTAAACATTGTGCCTTTTAGTTTAATAGAAACAGTTGTGTTTAATATGCCTCTCTTTACTTATGGAAGTTATTCATCAAGATAATGAACGTTTCAGTAACGAATCTCGTGAAAAGCAGTGCTCCAATATTAGTTTATCGGCTCTTTTCACAGAGCAAGCAAGCAATGCCTGTTTTCGAGTGTAACTCAGCAACAACTGACAGCACATTGTCACTGGGAGACCGCATGTACCTGGATGGTCTTTCTAATGAGGAATCTTTATCGTTCCACGATCTACCAGTCTCCGTTCGTACAGAAGAATTTTTATCATCGAACAATCTACTCACTGTCGTTTGTTATTTAAACAATTTTGGCAACTCGTCGGCAACAATTGGGTCCTTTTTGACCGACTACAGGTCATCCATCGAGTCTTTAAAGCCTGATTTTCACGAGTAATGCAAGCATAAGAACAAGCATAAGGGTGCTTATTTCATCTTGAAAACAGGCTAAACACAAACATAAGAACAAATACAAGAGTGCTTATTTCATCGTGAAAACAGGCTAAACATAAGGATAAGAACAAGCACAAGAGTGCTTATTTCATCGTGAAAACAGGGTAAACACAAACATAAGAACAAATACAAGAGTGCTTATTTCATCGTGAAAACAGGCTAAACACAAACATAAGAACAAATACAAGAGTGCTTATTTCATCTTGAAAACAGGGTAAACACAAACATAAGAACAAATACAAGAGTGCTTATTTCATCGTGAAAACAGGCTAAACACAAAC
>JBAHVQ010000216.1:2867-37957 GCA_036872915.1 Nanipora kamurai
TTTGTTTAATGTTTTCTACCTTAGATCTGATGTTACTGTCACTTCTCAGGTAACGTTTTTTCTTAGGTAACGGGGGGGCAAGGTAGCGCGCCTTAACTTTACCCCCGGAATGTTCACCAACGAAATTTTTGACTAACGTACGAAAAATCCTGGATCCGCCCCTGAAAATAGCCAACAGATTCAGCGTAGGGTCGTTTGTCGTTGTTGTAGCAGACATTTTCAAAGCAATCAACTAATTTCTCTACTTGCAATGAATTCAAATCAGAAATCACGTTTGATTCGGAAGATGAAATGCTTGCCGCGGGATGATAACAGATTTGAAAGTCCTTGAAAACAATGGGCTTTCGTCAACATACAAGGCCACGAAGTAAAATACGCAGAGAAAAAATTGTTAAATCCAAGTTAATGTGTAAAGAAACAAAACAAGAAATCATAGAGAAAATCCGTTACAAAATCGACGGAGAAGGCAAAGGAGATCTCACAAACAACTTCTAAAGAGTGTATAATATAACCACCGTAATTTGATATAATTTAAAACCGTGGCTTGGTCAACAAATATTCATTCTCAAAACAATCAAACATTAGAAGTGCATAAAACTTTTATAATTTATACCAGTAACCTATCACGCCTTAATCTTGTGGTCCATGACTTTAACCAGTTAATTCTTCGCTTCTACGGCTGGGGATTCCCGCCTGGTTCGTGCGGCCAAGGAAGTCTGACAAATTTTAGCGCTGGACGATTAACTCTACTTCGATCGCAGCAGATGCGCTCGCTGAGGAAATAAAACATTAGAAATCAACGGTAACACAAATGAACATCGCTCCAAAGTCAGTGGAAGAAGACAAAAATGGAAACTCTACTCCTGCCACTTGGTCAGCCAGGGTTGCCAGGTTGACTGGGCCGCCACCCACTTTTTTTGATGAGATGGGGCTTAATTTAGTAGTACAAACATATAATTAAATTTTGTATATTTTTAAAAAAATAATTACCAGTTTTTAAGATATAGATTGAACAATTTTTAAGCAAAATAATCGCCAATTTGCAGCACCAAATCGCATAAATACAGTGGCCCAGAAGTGTCACAACACATTTGAAAATTGACAACACATTTGAAAATTGACAACACATTTCAAAATTGACAACACATTTCAAAATCGACAACGCATTTCAAAATCGGCAACAGCAGTTCGTCCTTTGAGGAAGACTTGGGAGCTTTTATTGTAAAGTCTTAGCTTTTTGAGGTTTAAGTTCACTTCCGTCAAAAAACATGATACCCACGTTAATCTTAACGTCACCAATCATGTCTTCAACGTCCTTTTTTCGTTTTGGTTGCTTTCCATTCGTTCTAAATAGCGAAGCTCTCTCCTTCCTCTTCGTCACTTGAAATTTTTCAAACGTTGGCGTGGTTGATGCTCGCTTCTTTTTATCGCCAGCTGACGACTCCACTTCTCTAGATAAACCACCAGCATCTGACCGGGCCGGATACCCACACTTGCAACAAAACTTGTAGTTCTCTTCAAGTTTTTTCCAGCATGATGGACAGAACATGGTCGATCATAGTTTGTCCGTGTGACACCAAACCAAACGGTAAAATGCCATCACTCAAAATGATGTACTTAAGGCGGGAATCGTTGTTTTGATTTGTTTTAATATCAATTTTGAAATGTGTTGTAAATTTTGAAATGTGTTGTCGATTTTAGTGTCGATTTTAAAATGTGTTGTCAATTTTGAAATGTGTTGCCGATTTTAAAATGTTTTTTTTTAATTTTGAAATGTGTTGCCGATTTTGAAACGTGTTGTCAATTTTGAAATGTGTTGTCAATTTTAAAATGTGTTGCCGATTTTGAAATGTGTTGTCGATTTTGAAATGTGTTGTCGATTTTGAAATGTGTTGTCAATTTTAAAATGTGTTGTCAATTTTTAAATGTGTTGCCAATTTTGAAATGTGTTGCCGATTTTGAAATGTGTTGTCGATTTTGAAATGTGTTGTCGATTTTACATGTGTTGTCGATTTTGAAATGTGTTGTCAATTTTGAAATGTGTTATAGATTTTGAAATGCGTTGTGAAATTTGATTTTAAAAAGCGTTGTTAATTTTGAAATGTGTTGTAGATTTTGGAATGTGTTGTCAATTTGCAAATGTGTTGTGACACTTCTGGGCCACCGTACATAAAAGCAAAAGCGATTAAGGTGTAAAATTTGAGACAATAAATATTTCTGGTTACAGGAAGTACTTCAAGCTCGCATGCTTCGATCGCATGTTCACTGTTCAGTCAACCGGGAACAATCCATAGTGCACACTACGTCTACAATGAAACTAATATTGTCTTTGTCCCTGTTGAGTCCAATAGCAACGACCTGCTATCTGGTGGGGAAAGCTTCAGAAGTTAAAAGCTCGTTAGAAAAATGTTTGCAAGAAAACCACGAAATTTCTTTTTCAACTGAGGTTGTGTTGATCAAAGATACACACAGGCCAAGGCAAAGACAAAGTAACAATATTATCATAAAGCGTGCACATGTCTACGGAGCCAGCACATGCGCTTTGTCAGCTGTCGGTCCTATAACTGTAGAACAAGAAGATTCGGCGTCGACCTATGACCACGGCATAAAATCAATTGATCTTGGAGTTGACCATTTTGTTTTGTGA
The DNA here is from genome assembly GCA_036872915.1 of Nanipora kamurai. Classification (NCBI taxonomy): domain Eukaryota; kingdom Metazoa; phylum Cnidaria; class Anthozoa; order Scleralcyonacea; family Helioporidae; genus Nanipora; species Nanipora kamurai. Next base: position 5,515 of record JBAHVQ010000216.1, read on the forward strand.
AACCAGAAAACTTATCTACACGGGCCCCAGTTATCAAGAATATTGTTTGTTTTCTTTTTCTGATTTTTGGTTGCTCCTAAAGGAAACGCTTTGGCTTATCAACTTTGACTTGGTTTTTGTTGCTTTGCTTCACCGGTGATTGAAGAGAACCAATTTGCTCTGCTTCTTCCTTACTTTTTTGCCATGCAACTTTGCAGTTGCCTCTTTCCCTAAATGGTATAACCTGACTTTGCTGAAGCATTTTGCAATACTCTTCATCAAACCATAAACATGATTGTCGTTAACAGATGTGTCTAGCATGTGTTAATAAGTCTAAAAAGTTAGTTAACTCGAGCATTGTACAGTATTTTACACTATGAAAAGTGGTTATCACTCTCTTTTGAAAGGTTGACACGCTCTTTAATGGTAATGAAGATAACAAAAGGATTTAACGCTTCTGATTAAACATTTGAATTGTATGTGTCAGTGTGTCATGAGATGATAAGAATTAAAGAGCTCTCTATCATTAAAAAATACCTGAAGGTAATAATCGACCGAACCGGTCTATAAGCGGAACTAAACAATGATATAAAAGTAGAGTGCCGCGTCGGCAGTATTCAACGGCTTGTAGATAACCAAAAGGGTTGGAAAACTGCCAAAACTTAAGAATGGAGAACCTGACGTTTCGAGCGAAGGCTGGTGGTTGAAATAGATGATAATGAAGAAGATGTTCATCTGGTCACTTTTAAAGCTCGGAGATGTAACTCAAACTTAGTTATACTTGTCATTAAGTCTCGTTCTATTAACAAACATTGTATTGGATGTATTTGTCAAATTAAATCATACGAAATCATCGTTCATCATCAGGATTAGAAAAAGTTATTTACTTCAGCACCATGTTGGACATTTTCATAATATTCAACACAGTGTTGAAGTGCTGACCCTTTTTTCTTTACAATGTAGAAGATTCCCGCGAACGGGCGCAAACCCAGGAATCGGGTTTAGCCTTTCAAGCGAGCACACATGTTTTGAAAAGCGAGTAATATGTGACACGAAGTGATTTTACGGCGATTTATGTAAATCTAATTTGTTTTATTAGACACTATTATTATTATTTGTGTGGAGAATTATTCACGGAGGCAAAAATGAATTAATTTTCTGCAACAACTTGGTACAGTTTTTCTTAACTTTTCATAACAAAGTTATTACGTTAGTAGTGTATTATATCATATCACCCATACTAATCGCCTGCACGGTAATGAGTGCTCATCTTAATTTTTTACGGCTAACGTTTCCTGTAGGATGAACTAAAACATTGCGAATGAGTCACGGGATATGGTCTTTAATCGATGTTCGCTCGTGTGGTCAAGGATTAAACATCGTTCGTAAAGATTGAAAGTCCATTAGCTTCTTCACTGCCACATCTCTCAGTTTGACAAGTAAAATCGTCCGGCGTTGGCCGGAGTAAAATAATAAAAGTCCCCCATGGCAGGGGGGACTCAAACTTCACTCACAATGTTATAAAATCCTTTATCAAACTCAGGACCATTGATTATACCTTACTTTAAAAACTAAAAACCATGACCAGCCGACAACTTCAAAAAGTACAAAATAAAACATATTCCGAAGAATAATGTCATCTTGAAAACTCAAGATACGAGTGAATACAAAACAAAACTATTGTTGAAACTGTGATATTTCGACTTTATTTCAAAGTCATCCTCAGACAGAATCTCAGAATGAAAAATCATTTTGTTTCCAAAGCTGATGCTGGTTTGCTTATTTTTGTTTCCTTTAAAAGCAAGATTCACTTTTGTAATCCATGTTTTGGCCAGTTGCAAAACGAGGAAACATTGGTTTGCAAGTGTAGAGATGCCTTAAAGTCTTGTGGCGTTAAATATCACATTCTCTTTGAAAGAGAAATAGAAATATTTTCGATAGAGAAGTGCAGTCTTTACTCCACCCGAATTTCGTTGAGTTACCAGGCTGTTTCTTAGCTAACTGGGATTAAGGAGCTTTTTGTACGAGGCTGACTAGCCCGTCTTGTAAATCGTGTCAAGAATAACTTACCATGATGACAGAAAATTATCGGAACTCTCTTCATGCTTTTTGCGAGGGGTGTTGGTGGCACAGTGGTAGTGCATGTGACTCTCACCTCTGTGACTAGGGTTCGATTCCGGCTACGCGCAGTTTTCAGATTAAAGTTACCTTGGTCACATGTGAGAAGAGTGTTGTCCAGTTTGACGCTACCAAACATCGCAGGTTTTCTCCGGGTACTCTGGTTTCCTCCTGAAGTAACACTGGACTCATGAGGGATGGCCCTTACTGGACCTCTAGAGATAACAGCGTAGTTTAGCTGATAGGGTTATCCAGTATAAATAAAGGAACTTTACTTTACTTTACTTTACTTTGCCTTGTGATGTCATTTTGTACATGACTAAGAGCCGCAGTAAGATCTTTATTAAATGAGTCAGCCCGATTAGCTAAACTCGTTTGCCTAAATCATATTAACAGATCCTAAAACATGGCCCATCATTGTTTTCTTTGCCATCAATTCAGTACGTATAGTTTCTAAGAAGACTCTGAAAAAGGGAGGCTCATTACTTCCCATCATCAATTGGTAGTAATGGGATCTGGTTTTCCACCATTTCAAAGCCTTCTTTGTGAATGACATATTAAATTTAAGACAAAGAAAAAAGTTTGCTAGTAATTTTTTTTTTTCAAACTGGAACTGGCTGGACTGACTGCTTGTAACGGTAATCTTGTAAAATGAGATAGCGAAGATGAGTGTCAAAGTTTCATCGCAACAATCGGTATACAAAAATTCCGTACAGTAATTCTATTCGGCTATTTATGGTTTGACTCGTGACTTCCAAAACGCTACAGGTCTTGTAGAACGACTCCAGTTTCATGCAGGTTAAAGTCAATCTTAAGCGACAGCTTTTCTCCCTGTACGTGCTATCGTCGCCCGACCTGAAGACGTGAGAACCTGTGTAGCGATGTATAAAGAACGTCGACAATGTCGAGAATACTCTTGAGATCAGAATTATTCATTCTCTTTGTTTTGCATGAGGAATTATTTTGTTTAAATGAAGTCGTCGTTGAAGTTGACGTCGTTCATCTTAAGTTTCCTATTAATATTACAGTAGTCAGTACGTGATTTCCGTTAAGTCCAGCGACTATAAAACTTCGCTACAACTCCAAAAATCATCATTACATCCACAATCGTTGGGCTGCTATTATAACAACAAACGATAACTATGTGCGAATGTACCAAGAGCAGAAGTGAGAAGAGAGCAACTAAGTTAAAACTGGCAGGTAATTATCTGTATCATTCCGTTTGATATAGGTGTTCCTAAGCCGGCGGTTTTCCTGAGTGAAAAACTACCGATAAATCCTTTGATCAATAAATCCTTTGAAGTCCTTGATAATCCCTTGATGAATCCCTTGATAAATCCTTTGAAGTTTTAAACTTTAAACTACCGATAGTTGAGGTATATCTTATTACCATATTTACGCTGACTGGAGTAAAGTTTCGTGTGGCAGAGATGAAGTCTGCATTACGTTCCTATGAGGAGATTGCTTTGGGCCTTCTTCTTATTCTGGCAGTCACGCCACTCCTTGAAACAAATCTTCTGAAACTACCAGTTTGGAAAGATTATCGGCTCAGGTGATGTTCAACAAAACCAAACTGGAAACAACAGCTTGTCTGCTCATCTTCCAAGTTTTGGTGCTGAAGAATTTCTGATTGGTTTGCAAACGTTCGGTCTTTCTCCGCCTTTACTGGCACTGTCCGGCATAATGGTGAGTGAAGACTAGAGATCGATTTTTCGTTACTTAATAAAAGCAGTATACCATAAACGTCCGATAATAAGCCTAAACTTAATCATGGTATATTTGCACAAAGAACTTTTTTTCTGGGCTTGTATGCACGTGCACATATTTTTTCTCATCTGTTCAAGAGTTACCGTACCATTGCACGCAAGTTTATTTTCTCGGGTCTTTTAAGATTTAGGGGTTAATTTTTGGTCAACTATTTTTTTTGGCTAGACCTAACAGTAATTCTTTTTTCAGGCAACTGTGATAAATAGAAACAGACCACTCAGCCTCTTGATCGCAGTCCTTTGTACTATCGTTTCAGTTTTTACTGTTCCTTTGGTTACTGTGTGGCTTGTTCCTGCAGCTGAAAATGTAAAATTTGACTACTTGTCAATATTAGTAAGAACTGTCCTGTTCATCCTGCTACCTTTACTGGTAAGCAACAATTGAATTTTCTAGCAACTTTAATTATGTAATATAAATCAAATACAGCTTAGCTGCTCATGCTTTATCTATTACTTGTCAGATGGTGAGATCAGTAACATGATCACCTACTTAATAATACTAAAGTTTTTAAGTGACATTTAGTTCTGTCAATGAGAACAGTACTATATCATCCCTTTCCTAGTTTTAGATTTTGAGCGTCAAAGCAGCTTAGTCACGGCTACGTTGTTGTTGGGAATGTAAGGGGTACAAAATCTAAATCGTATCGACAAAGTATATAAAAAGTGTAAGTGTCAACACATTTCAAACATCTTAAAACGTTGCCATAAAAGATGACAGTTTCCCACTTTTATCAGGTTGGGCGAACATTAAGATTTGTCCCGACAATGGAGACGACGGTGGTAAAACTGAAGAAGCCGTTAAGGTTTGTAATCTTGAATGCACTCCTCATAATGTTCTGGGTGAAATTTAGTGAAACAAGCGCAAAAGGAAATCTTGAAAAGTTTTCTCCTTACAGTATTATGGTTGTAACAGCACTTGGCACCACTGTTTCCTGTACGTATCTCGTGGTCGCCTCTGGTCTCTTGTCGCTGTTTCCAATTCCGAAGAAGTATACTCTTACTATAGCTCTTCTCTCATCTGCTAGAAATCCATACGTAACCGTCGCAATTATTAAAAATTTTCCGGGTTCTCTTGGTGATAAAGGTCTTATGGTTTTGCCAGTTGTATTCATCTATTTAGTTATTATGGTAGTAATTCTAAACACATTCGGGTCTTTATTGGCAATAAAAGAAAACAAATGTGACACTGAATTAGCTGCTGTTGCCCAGGAAATCGGCGTCGTCAATCAGGTTTACATCAACACAGAGGCCGAGCCGCGTAAAAATTCTTCCAGTTGTGAAAGAACAGTTGATGTGTGCGGGCAATCAACAATTTCCAGAGAACCACTGCAGTCAACCAATGGCAAAGACTCTGTGCGAGAAAGTGCATGGGAAGGGAAACGAGGTTGTAGTATCAATAGAATCAGTCGTTTCCAACGAATCAAACTCAGGAACCTACAGTGAAACAAAATTTCTAGTCTAACTGAAGATTTCTGCGTTAGAAAGCTAAACTCATTACGGTCCTAGGATATTGAAAAAACAATTGAAAAACTTTTGCTAAATTTATTACCCGCGCAAAAAAAAACACTTTTCTGACTCGCTTTTTGATGCAGATTTCAAAAAAACGTAGTTTCGAGCCGAAATTCAACAGAAAGTTGGTGAAAATTACAAACGTTTTCATAGTATACTCAAGTTTCGTAATCGGATCCAATAGAGGGATCGGATCCAATAGAGTTAAGGCTGTAAGCTTTAAAGAAAAAGTCTGGAGCAGATAAGTTTAGGGTGAGGCTTTTCCAACCTTATAGCTTCACTGCTGTTTTTAAATGGAATTTTGCCACCTCGAAATATTCTCCTCGTATATATAATTAACGAGTTCAGGAAATATTGCGTACAATATTTTACTATATGTTTGCGGCTTACTCTAAACCATACGCTTATACAAATCCTCTTTTTAAAACCTTGAAAATGTTAAAATTTCTAGATCTTATCTATCAATCCAATTGTATTTCATATTTGAGTTTTATCATAATGTGGTTCCAGCGGTTTTTAATGGGAAATGACTACCTGCTCTTGGAACGGGGAAATCTCTACTTGTCTTGCGAGTTCCAATGCAAAATGCATTTTTTGTTGAAGGCGAATCTTGGAATTTTTTGGCCTTTAAGGTTTCAAAAACATAAATCAAAAAATTAAACTGAGACGGGCTGCTTTTTTTCGGATCTGGTGAGGCTGCTAACCAACCGTTGTTTTGGTATGACCTTACCTAAATATTTTTTTCCAGGCAACTGTGGTAAATGGTAACAAAGCGCTCAATCTCTTGATCGCAGTCCTCTGCATGGTCATCTCTGTTTTTACTGTTCGTTTGATGACTGTGTGGCTTATTCCTGCAGCTGAGAATGGCAGTATCGACTTCTTGTCCATGTTAATAAGAACTGTTCGGTTCCTCCTGCTACCTTTACTGGTAAACAACAATTGAATATTCAATTTTTACAACTTCAACTATGTTAAATTCTTTAAAGTCTGATTACCAAATCAGGCGCGCAAGCAGTAGTTCGAACGGCAGGGGTGCATGGTTATATAAAGAGGGAAGACAAAAATGGCGCACGTGGGGCCTATTTGGACCAGTCAACTGTAAGAAGACTGGAATGATAAGTCCATAAGCCTCGCCTTATGATCGAGTGAAGCCAGATTTTCCGCCCATGAAGGCAGCCATGTAGGTATAACTCACGCGTGTTTCGTGCATGTTTGGTACCCTGTTGATATAAAATACGTGTCTTTTCTAATCTGTTTTAGTTCGTGAATTCTTATAGGAAAAGTTAACTTTTTAAGGACTTTGTAGTGCCGTTTTTGTAAAGGGGACTCCGGCATACCAACATGTCAGCCTCCATGGTTGGTGTATTTTCAGATGTTATTGAAAAGGGACAATGTTCATTCTCTAGCTCGCGAAAAATCATGTACAATATAGCAAGGCTCATTTCAGAGTTCTTTCGGAAGCTATTAATTATGTCCTCGAGACACAATGCACTGTTCATATGCATTTACATATACTTGAAACAAAGGAGTAAAGCTGCAGATATGATGAACATTGCATTCACGCAATATCACATCCAACGGTTAAATTTTCACCATGTCCTCGGGCCTGAAATTTTTGCGCGCAACACTTCGAGCAATATTGCAGAAACAGAATTAAATTTTACTTCTGCAAGATTGCAAGCAACAATTCATGCAATCCATCGTGTGTCTTCCGACACAGCTCCTTTGCACGCAATGTTGACGTAATAATCAAACTTGAGCCAAAAATGTTTCATTGGTGTGGTTTGTTAATCGGTGGACAAAGTCCAGTGACAAACAAAATGGCAGTTGGCAAAACAAAGTAGCTAGGAGGGCGTGGGAAGACGCATGGGGGTTATGGAGGAGCGATTAACTCCTCAAAGGTCCCCAGACCATTTTCCTAAAATAATCAAATCCGATGACAAAATACATGTTTGAGGGGTTTTAAGTTTTTGAAGCATGTTTTCAAGGTTTTCCCCAGAGACACCTCTTGACAGCTGCGTGCAAAGTTGCACAGTGTGTCAGCACCTTAACTCATTTTACTCCGGATTTTCCTAGATATTTTTAATTAAAAGTGTTCAGCCAATAACTCTTATTTTGGCCTTCTATGTTACACAATAATTTAATTGCGCTTGGCGATTACGTTCGACAACTCATACACGTCGATAATTTAAAACACTTAGGAAAAAATATTTATGCAATCTTTCACATCTTTTAACCTCTTCATATGCAAATGCTCTGTTGCTTTGAAATTCCAGTACAAGCTAGAACATAAATAATACAGAGATCGAGTTCCACCTCTGTTGGAACAAGTGCTCCGCTGAGAAGGCTCTGCAAACCTGGAAGTTTCTTTGGAAAGCACGTCCATCTCGGTTTGTTTTACGTTTCTTCCTTTTCGTTATCATGCAATGCATTGACCTTTGAGTCTACAACCTTGGTGTGAATTTGTTGTACTTATAAAAGAATGAAGACAGCAGATAGATAGCCCATACGAAATATTTCGTTAAAATATCAATGTAGAGGTAACTTCGAATGTATAGCAAGGCCTTTCATCAGTAGAGAAACTTTTACGATAACCTCCAGTTGGTTGAAATGCGTGAAACTTTTTCTGCAATTCTTTTGTACAAATAGAGGGAGGCAACGCAGCTGTATGGCCTCCCAGCTTCATCGCTGTTTATTTTCTAGTAATACAAAGTCAAATACACAGCCACTGTATATGAACGTTTTTGGATTTAATTTGAGCTCTGTGAACTTAAAGCATTCATGAATTAGTGGGAAAGTAAGGTCGGAAGATTTGAAAGAACATTTTATCTTATGAAGATAGCTTGGTCTTTAAGCTTCTCGAGATATATGTTATTTCTTTTTTGAGATACTAAGATTTGTTTAATATCCAAATAACACCTTGCACACGACTTTTGCATAATGACTTGTAAAATTTGGGATGTAGTTGAAGTTATCAAACAAAGTCACTTTACAACTGTGCATGAGTAGATTTTTTTTTTTCTCCATTCGAGTGGTTTAATAGAATAATCTTAAAGGTATACATTATTTCCCAGTATCTCATTATACAATGTGACGTATGCAGGTGTCATTTACATGCCAAAGCTGTAAAGACGAATCTTAGTAATTTAAAAACAAGAAGACTTGAGAGACTTAGTGAAACCCCAAAATAATAGAAATTGAAAAATCGTGTGAAAGCAATTTGTAACTCTGAGAATCGCGAGGTTACGTACATACAAAGCTTGAGTAAAATTGAGTAAAAGCATTGAGTAAAATTTTTATCAGGTTCCCTGAATATTTAAAACTTTTCATTGACTGTTCTGTCTGTCATTGCGTAGGTAACTGTACTCAAATGAAAATGAAGATCATTCCAACGATAATGGTAGCGCTGCTGGTTGCTATTCTCATAGCTGAAGGGCAATCACTACCTTACGGTATTGAAAAAGTTGTATGCTGCCAGTCAAGTGTGTGTTGTAAGTAAATTCTGCATATCTTAATATTAAATTAATAATGTTTATCGTTCTATTTCAGTGTCAGTACTTTGTGAGACAAAAACACGTTGCAATTGTGAACCGCTGATCCCTCCATTTAAATGCTCTACTAATAGCATACTTTGTTCGGAGATCAGATACTGTCCCGGTCAAGGCGGTATGGCTTGTTGTTATTAAGACCTAGAATGGTGGCATTGTCTTTCGAGCGTTAATGCGAATGAGAATTGTATTAAGTAGTTGATAACTCTCAATGAAAAAGATTAAAAAAATATTTTTACTAATGGTTTTATTAGTTATACGTCTGTTCGTTTCAGAAGTTACACATTTACTCAAAATGTTACTGAGCATGCCTAGTTGACACAACGATTTGCGTCCTGTAATAAAGCTGGAATTTATAGCTATTGTATTTTTAGTTGATCTTCTCCTAGTTACGACTGAGTTGGACGTAACGTTGCTCGCCATTTTTGTAGTTTGCGGCGGGATATAGCTAAAGAAAAATGGGTGATGGATCAGGGAGGAGTGTACCAGCACTTATGGATCGAGTGGAATACATTATCTACGGGGGGTCTTCCTACGGTAAATTTAACGCATGGACAAGGAGTCAGAGGTAATAAATAATAACGACGCTTTACAATGATGTTTGGTATCACTGAATTGTGATCCTTGGTCGTTGTTAGTCCTCTCATCGGTATACTAGAAGCCCCAGACTATTAATTCATTTCTAGCAAAATATTCAAGTTGCGTCGCTCGTATTTTCCACAGATTTTTCGCCGACAAACAAGCGAAGAAAACTGTGAATACGTGATTACAAAATTTTGAGATAGGAATCTGAAGTAAAACTTATTTCAGCTTGTTATGCAACTACAATGTTGCTCTACGTTTTTGATGAATAAATTATAGCAAGAAATGCAGGAGGGAGTGACAGAGCACCCAAAGCAACGCCTACATCGGCCATTGTGGGTAAAAATCTCGATTTTAGTGAAGGTATAGTATAGTTTTTAGTGAAATTTGTAAAAAGAACGCACGACTGAGTTTTTCAAGGACCATCAAAGTAACACGAGTCCCGAGGATGTGTGCTATTTCAGGGTCTTTGAAAAACTCACCAGTCAAGAGTACAAATAATTAACATACATGAATAAAGTTAAGCGAGATATGTCGTATGCGATTTACGAGAATCACTTGCCAAATATAATCTACTCAAAACCGTTGCTATCGTTTTCGTTCGTTACAGCACTTTCACGTTATTAGTTCGTTAGTTTTGATACTTGTCAACAGAATTTTAGTCTTCTTACGTGTTGTAGTCACATTCCTCTTTCATTTCGCTTGCGTTTGCCATTCGAGTAAGCTTAACTATTTTTGTCTCTTCAAACACTGTACAAGTTTTCCTGGTATTTCAACGTTTTTTTTCTAGACCTTATATGCGCTTGCGCTTTCTGTCATTTTCCGTTTTTCCCGAATTATGCCGGATTCTGGCATCTACCTATTTTTCCAGTTATTATTGCTTGCACCATTGGTCACATGCCCAGTTACCCTTCCAGGTTAAACACATACAGACAGATATGTTGGGTTAATCAATGTTCACGAGTGTGGTAAAGGACTTAACATCTAGGGTCCGAAGTTCAACCAATCAGCGAATGCGTTTCACTTGGACAATGTTTAATTGAAAGTGTTGAGACAATATTTCTAGCATTCTGCGAATGAAAGTTGAACTTTAACAGTCTTTCTATTAAGTAATAAACTCTTATACTCGGAAATCTGAACTTGAAATAGCTAACTATTCAGCATTAAAATAAAACGTGGTGTTCCACAAACTATACATAGTATAACTAAAACATGAAAATACATAACAGTAATATAAGATATAACATATTCAGAAGAGGAACATCTTGAAAACTCAGAATACGAGTGAACATCAACACGAAAGTTGAATCAGTAATATTTCACCAATTAATTGGTCTGATGATGGTTTTGAAATAAAACCGAAATATTACTGATTTAACTTTCGTCTTGATTTTCCCTCGTATTCTGAGTTTTCAAGATGTTCCTCTTCGGAATATGTTTAACCTTATATTTTTTCAAATTATGGGCTGGCTCTGATATAGCAGTAAATTGACATTTAATCGTGGATTACTCCTGATCGCATCTTTGTGGCAATGGGAGAAATGGGACTAGCCTGCGTAGCAGACGGTTGTTAGTGGGGAGGAGGGTTAAACCACTGTCAGTGGGTTAAACTCGCGAGGCGGAATGAGAGGGGCTCATTATTTTATGGAACGCACAGGAACGGAACGGACGCCTTCGTCATATTATTTTACGGAACGGACGATCATGAAGTCTCTGAAATTTACGCGGGAAATGCAAACGTGTGCTAGTGCTATGGAGTCCGTGGTCCCAGTATACGAAGTATCAGCTACGCCGATTGCATTATCGGACATCATCAGCATTCTAAAAGATCCCGATTGCGAGAAAGCGTCAACGCTTCCTCCTTGTAGGCCAAAGGCCGGGCAGACATTTGTGTATACTTCCTCAGACAACGTGGTTAAGAAAGGGTTGTTCACTTCAATATTATTTACTTCTCAGAAGTTAGTCTTCTACGTTATGTTCGCTCGTTGTTGTTCCCGTAAAATCATAATAAACGTCGAATAAAAGTTTTTGAAGTTAAAGCGTAAAATTTACAGCTGCCTTTGAAAAAATGAATTATCGCATTATCTAGTTTTGTCGCGTGGCGAAATTGGACTTTATAAACAAATGAAGTGACGAAACACTAGATCGATACTAGAATTCCCCCTTGGGTGTTTTTTACATGTACTGATGAGCCTTAATACACTGTGCATACCTGTATATATTAATGTTCACGTGTAATAACTTGGTATTAAAAATCAATGGAGTATAATTACTTTGTAACCTTCTTTATTATATGCATTACGAAATCACTGCATTCGGATTGGTTGAGAGGAGTACAATGTTCACAATTTTCAAATATCACTCGTAGTGTAAATCCTTAATTGCACTCGCTATCATATGATAAGAAGTGTATTTGTATAGGTATACTACTACACTCCTTATACAGTACAGGCAAATATACAATACAACTGGTATACTAACCCTAACCCATACCCTGTCACTTCATTGACATCATTAGAGGACTGGAGATGCGATCAGTATAGATGGGTAAACAATGGCGTAAGGAAACTTCCAAGAAAAAATCCAGCAATAAAACAGACCTACTTCCAAGGTGATACACGAAGTGGTCCTTCAAGTGAATTTGTAAAGCATGCATGTGAACTGATTCCACCTAATGGCAATGTTTTGGTTCATTATATTGGAAATGAAAAAGCTGCTTGTGATTTTGCTCACGGAAATGCAAAGCACCATAGTGATCGCACATACATTCGCACATGCCCATCAGCCATGAGAGGCCTGAAAAATGACTGTGTTCAGGCAAACACGTCAAAAGCGTGCAAAAAGTGCATCACCAAGACCACATCAGCACCCCATGCACCAGTCTTGCAAACTCGAAATTCCCAACAGGTAGAGAATATTAGAAATAAGAAACTGAAGGAACAGAGAGTATCACATGACTCTTTATTCAACCTACACGAGCTTGCCCAGAATATCCCAGAATTTGTTCATAAGATTGAGACACATCCCAATTTGCTATGTGTATGTGGGCTGTAATCAGTTTTGGATGAATTTGAGAAAGTGCTCATTCTGCAATCACCAACTCCCCAGCTAATTTCATGTTACACCACCTTTCAACTTAGAGATTTTTGCATCTCTGTTCTTTCTTTCCGACACACGCTTTTCGAAGAATCACCTGTAATTCCTGCAGCATTCCTGGTACATGAACGCAAGTTCCAGTACTGCCATGAGCAAATGTTTTATGAAGTGTCAAAGCATGTTCCATCCCTCAACAAAACTAACCATCCTCTGGTCACAGATGAGGCGAAAGGTATAGTTGATGCTTGGTCGGTGACGATCCTGTTGTTTGTTCGCCGCGGCGTACAACTGTTGCGACGTGGTCAGTTGATCTTCGAGCGACTTCTGTCGAGTGGCAAGTTCTGTCACTAAGCATTCGAGTCGGTCGATGTTCGCGTCCGTGCGTTGTGCTGCCGTGCTCGCGCTGGTAGATTCAGGTTTGTGTCCTTCAATTGCTCTATAGCGCTGAACAAAACTTAGAATTTCGGCTAAGGTTGATGTCGGGTTGTGTGCTAACAGTTTTCCTCGTATGGAGCTTGGCAGACCACGCATGCATTGGCGGGACAATAAGGCAGATTTTGCTTCGTCTACGAGTGTCCGGTCAGCCTTTTCTAGAAGTTGTTCTAACTCTCACTTGAAAATAGATGGGTCTTCGCCGACACGGAGCATTCGGACTTCAAATGTAACGTAGTAGTTTTCCCTTTCAACTAGTGGAAACAAGGCTTCTTTTAACTTTTTTGTCGCGGCGGCGTAAGTTGCTCTCTCTTCGTCAGGAATTCCATAGAAATGAGTAGCTGCTCGTCCTCCTAGGAACGCGGGCAATTTCTTGATTTTGTCGTCGTCTTTCCAGACATTTGCTAAGGCGCACGCATCAAACTCTCTTAGCCATGCTACAATATCGTCGCCATCGAACTTTGCTGGTAGAATGTTCGTTGCCATTTTCTTCCGTCGATCTGTTGGGTTATCCCGCCGCTGCGCACCAATTGTAACGTGCTGAAGTACAGCACACAAAACACACACTCTGGTTTTTTAACAATATATTTGTCTAGCTTGGCATGTGCAACCTTCTTACTCTGGGTGCACGCTCACTCTCTGCCGCCTGAGTCTATCCTATTACAGTATATATTTAACTGTCCGGAAGCAGTCTGTTTTAACTAACACGTTACAAATTTCCAATCCTAAAATTTAAAATCCGAGATACAGTTCGAATAAGTCAGTATAAAAACATTTTTACAAAAGGTTACGAATCAAATTTTACAGAAGAAATTTTTAAAATTGTAAAAGTTTTTAGAGGTGATCCAAACATGTATAAATTAGAAGATTTGGATGGAGAAGAGATTCTTGGAAAATTTTATGAGCAAGAATTAAGTGTTGTAAATAAAAAAGAAGATGATTTTTACAGAGTTGAAAAAAAAAATATTAGAAAGAAAAAAGTTAATGGAAAAAATATGGTTTTGGTAAAAGGGTTAGGATATGATTCTAAACACAATTCTTGGATACCAGAAAAAGATGTAAAAGATTTGTAAAAAATAAATAAGGAAAATGGCAGAAGGTGGATTTGAAGATTTTGAAATGAAAGATGTGGATGAAAAAAAATATCCAGAATATGTAAATATGAACGAGCAAGAGTTGGATGATGAATATGATAATCTTACCCAGGAACGTTTAGATTGGTTGACAAATGATGATGATAGCGATAAACTAAACAATACTTAAACAGTGAGCAGAAAGCCTGCTCATGTGGGATCTTGGTAAATATCAGAACAACAGAGGACGTTCGGGTAATAATTTGGTAGTAAATGGTAATAATCTATAAGTAAATATAAACTCAAATGAGCAAGCATCTAAAGAATTTAATAATTTAATGATAAATTATATACAAGATTTTAAAGAAAAAAATCGAATAAAAGAACAAAGCAAATGGTTGATACAACCCCAGACACTACACCAAACCCCGGGCTCTAAGAACAAGATAGTAGAGAACTGGAAGGTGTATTAAATCCGCCAGAAAATATTGATAGGTCAAGCCGACCAAAATATCTTAGAATTCAAGCAGATCACTTTCAAGATATTATAAACAAAACCATCGAAGAGCGAGACCATACAGAAAATCGTGAGGAATATATAGAATTACAAGAAAGAATTGACGGTCTTGTAGAAGCTCGAGATCGAACTTTAGATCAAATTGAAAAAGAAGAAATTAGGCAACAACCAGAAAAAGATGTTGATAGATTACAAAGATTTAAAAGGTGGGTAAAAGAAAATCTTGTTGTCAATTTCTATCGCCAGAATTATAACAACTGTTATTATTGGATCCAGAAAAATTTTACGACAAGGAGCAAATTCATTGGGCAGTTTTGCAAAAGTTATTAAAAATATTGGGAAGAAAATATGGCCTTTACTTGGGCCAATTGCAAATTTACTAGCTACAGTTTTGACACGGGGCGCAAAAAGGTGGCATTTTTAGCACAAAATTTATGGATGTTAGCAATTGCTTTAGCTTATTTCTTGTTGGAAGAAACTAGAAAAAGAAGAAGAAAAAGAAACTAACAATTTTTTAAAATATACTTATAAAAAATAAATAATGTTAACAAGAACAAAAGAATTAGAACCCGGTTTTAGAAGATTAAAAATGTCAGAGATTAAAGGGACGAGGGCTCGACATGTGGTCACTTTTAATCCGAATAAGGCAAGCCCCGAAGAAGAAATTTATATAGATATTCCAAAATTAAAAAGTAATTCTTGTTTAGTACCAGATTCGTTTCATCTCATCTTTGATTTTAAAAACAAAAATACAAAATCTTTGTTTTTAAATAATTTAAGTCAACTTTTAGTGGAAAGACTTGTAATTAAGTTTGCTGGAGAAATTGTTTACGATAATACTGGAGAAAGTCTTTTAGGAATTTATAAAGATTTATGGAAAACAGAAAAAGAACGGGGAGATTTGTTAGAATTTGGAATTTTTTTTGGAATTTACAACAGGAAGATCTTTAAGTTATGAGCATGTCACTTTAATGAAAACTATAGGATACAACACATAAAGAAACTACAAATTTACCGAGAAAAAGTATGAAAGTAGTTGTTCTTTTGTTTAGAAACAAAACTGTAACTAACAGCGAAGAATTTGTTTATCCCAACATAGAAAGTATCAAAGTAACTGTGGAAGGAGTCCCAAATTCTATTTATAGTCAAGGAATTCCAAAATCTAGATTTTGGGAAGAAGCTTAAACTTTATGGAAAAGAACAAGATCTGGCTCTTCGAGATTTTTTCAAAGATAAATTTGCTTTAGTTATAGATTTAAGAAGTACACATGACCCTTTTTCAACAGGACATGGAAAAAGATTAGTCAATACACAATCTGGACTTTTATTAGAAATTACTAAAAAAAGCAACAACTGCAAATGTAATTTGTAAACTTTATGTTTTGTCGGATGGACTTTTTAAATATTGTAAATAAAGATCTTTCTTCAATTCAATATTAAAAAACAAATATTTAAAAAAAAATAATTGGATGAGGAAAATATTGAAAAAATAAAACCTTTTGATATGATTATTGTTGGTATGACTGCGTGTAGAAAAAACATCGTATCTTTTAAAAATGTTAGCAAAAGAATATTTTCAATGTTTTGAACATATTTATTTAATTTGCCCAACGTTTGAATACAACAAAACTTATAGAGAATGGGAATATTTGCATGATACAAATTTTTTGTCATGCCTTGTGATCAAGATCATGTTGAACAACAATTAAAATCTATTGTTAATTATGCAGCAAGACCAAATTCTTTAATTATTTTAGATGATTGTGCTAGCGGACAAGTCGTAAAAAATAGAACTTCCGAGCTTGTAAAACTAGAATTTTCTGCAAGGCATTATGGTTTAAGCACAATTGTTATCACTCAACAATTAACTTTGATTTCGAAAGCCTTTAGAGAGAATATAAGTAAATTAGTGAGTTTTTATAATCCAAATAAAAAAAGATATGAAAACAATTATTGAAGATTATTTAGATGAAGAAGATAAAGAAGAATTAAATAAAATTAAAAATATTTTAAAATCTAAAAAATATTCTAAATTAGAAATTAATTTAAGACATCCATATGGTTATAAACTTGAATAAAAAAAAGTTATAAAATAAATTAAAAAAATCGAAAATCCAAACCAAAAAATTAATGATGATAATAGTAACAATAACACTGAAGAACTTAGCGAGAACTTAATCAAAACGTCAAAATGATTAATAAAGCATCTGATAAAACCATTTTAAAAATTCATGCAGAATATGAGGTAAGATGAAGAGAAAAAGCAAATTGTTTTTTAACAGATTTATTAATCTCTAAATTTGCAGATTTAATGGGTGGATTAGATGCGGTTGAAAATGGCGAAGAATTAGATAAAGACTTGCAGAAAGATCAACTTTTAAAAAAGGATGTAAAATCTTTAGTTGAAAAAATAACACCTTATTTACCATTTTTCGGAATTGTATGCGGCGGAATTATAGTTGGAAAACATGTGGTTAAACATAAAAATTCCGATGAAGAAGAAAAAGAAGAAAAAGAAGAATCTTAAGAAAATAAATTTTATAAGTCTTTATAATTTTTTAGTTATAAAGACTTTTTTATTTTTTTTTATTTTACATTTTTCACACAATACTTTATGATAAAACAAAATATCTTTTTCAGTCATGACTCCTTTTTGAAAAATAATGACTGCTATATTTCCATTAAACATTCCAGGTCCAAAACAATTTATATTAATATCAGAAAATGACACACCATCAACAGCTAAAGCTCTAATTGTTAAACCATTAGCATACCGTATACCACCAACAGAAGTAAAACTTACTAAGGGTTTTTTGTAAGAAGAGGGTTCAGCTAAAGTTTCGTACTATGAATGAAAGGCAGCTGCGAAGAATTCATCGGCAACTGGTGAAGAAACCCTCAGCAAGCAGTAAACAAGTTTTTGAAGCTTGTGAGCTGCCCAGTGTATCACGAACCACGCGATGCAAATCATTGAAAGAGGTCGCAAGGGTCACAAAAGTACAAAGGCAACCACCTTTAAACTACAAGCACAAAGAAAAGCGCGTTGTCTGGGCTAGGAATTATCTCAAGGCAGATTTCTGTAAAGTTATCTTTTCTGATGAGTGCAGAGCAACTTTAGATGGACCAGAGGGGTGGGCACGTGGATGGGTTGCCCAGGAGCAGTCTGCACCAGTGCATGTGCGCCGACAACAAGGGGGTGTAGGAGTGATGTTTTGGGCTACTATTGTTGGAGGGAAGCTAGTGGGTCCATTTCATTTGGAGGATGGTGTTAAGCTCAACTCAGAAGATTACTGTGGCTTTGTGAATGCAAACTTTCTTCCCTGGTGGAAGAAGCATTCAAAAAGAACGAGAAACTTGATGATTTTCATGCATGATAACGCACCAGCACATTCGTCAGGCTTCACAAAGAATTGGCTGATGTCTAATGGTTTCAAAGAAAGTCAGATTATGGGGTGGCCTGCATGTTCTCCGGACTTAAATCCCATAGAGAATTTCTGGTCCATTCTGAAAAAAACAATATATGCAAATGCAAAGCAATATAGCTCAAAAGATTCCCTCTGGGCGGCTATCAAAGATGCTGCAGCACAAGTACCAGCAGAAACAATTAGGAAATTAACGGGTTCAGTCGACGATAGACTTGTTAAGCTCATCGAAAACCATGGAGGCTATATCAAGTATTAGTGGATATAAATTAACGAAAAATGTAACATTTACTTAACTTTGCTAACCTTTAGCATGTTGTGTACATTGACAATAACAATAACTAATTCTTTTTGTTCAACAACTCATAAAATGTAATGCATGTACCTTTTGCTGGCCACGAAACCAGAGTAGTACTACACTTAAAAAATGACTAATCTTTCACCTGGTTGCGAAAAAAGACTATTTACCCACTCATAAAATATTTGCATTTTGCCAAAAATAGACGGCAAAAGCGTGGTTGCATAATATCTCTAAACAGTGAATATTCGAAAAACGTAAATAGATTGATTAGTTGTGAGCCAATAACAATAAAAGTCACATTATCTAAACATACTTAAACCAAAAAAAATTTCCTGCTGCAACAAGTGATAAAGTCATCTCACAAAATATCTTAACAGCAGAAATGCCCACTTGTATAATAACTCTGAACGCAGTGTATGTCATTTTTGCCAATTTTTTTTAAACTACAGTGTATTGCTTTTTAAATGACAGTTGAACATGTATTTTTGGAATCAACACTGTTTCAGTGCCGCCTCTTGGTTTTCCCAAGGCAATAAAGTGCCAATTCCTCCGGAGCTGTGCCTCAGGTTGCCGCTGTCGTCCAGTTACCTCTACGTGTGACCTTGTTTTCACTTTGCCAGGACACATCAAATCTGGAGAAGAGATGCAGGGACTCATGGTGTCTGCAGTAAAGGACAGTGTTGGTTTTGGCCTGCTGTGATATGTTATTGTTAACAAGTCTTTAGTGTAAACTGTTTCAGATTTGTTAATCCGTTTGGCACATTTACATGTGCTGCTAATACCTGTAGTTTTACTGTGCATGGACAATTGTAAACATTTGATATTTTAATTATTGAGTTTTGGCTTTTCGTTTTAGAAGGTACCTACCACAAATTAAAGTACCAAATGCTAAACACGAATTTGGTTTATGTGGGAGCTTGATAAATATCCGATGATAACAAATGTTTGTCAAGCTTGTAACCTCACAAAAATTATTTCTGAGCTCTAGAAAGGAATCAAACCCACAACCTTCTGATGACTGGTGAGAAAGAATGCGGCTTTGATTCCCGTCTAGGGCTCACAAATTAAAGTGATGCAATGGTTTAATAGAGCAATGGGTCTAAATTGACAGGTATATTGCTAAATTGACAGATGTATTAGACCAGCTTAGCATCCACTTATAAATTAGGGAGTGACTGCCTACTTGAGCAGTGGGTTTAAAATATTTTCATTTTATAACAGACAACATTAGAATTGTCAAAATCAGTTATTCAAAACACATCAAAAATATGGTAATCTTAATTGCTTACCAGCAGGCCAGTCTTCTGAAGACACCACTGCAAAGCCTTAGTCAAATTTTTAGGTTGTCTTCTAGATGAACTTTTTGCCCAAAAACAGTTAGCTACTTTCCCAATCGTGTGCTTAACCAGTCAAATACAATATGCTAGGTACATTATATCAATTTCTTGCAGGTTCAACCATGCACCCTATTAAATCAAATAACAAAAATACTGTTCAATTTATCTAATATTGGGAGGTATTTCTTTTATAGGCCTTTTTAGTAAGCATAGACATGATACATCATTTTCTGTGTACAATAAGGCACTTAAGAAGGGGTATGTTTCATATTTATACCAAATTTCACTCAACCAGTTTTTCCAGAATTCGGTTTTTTGCTTTTGGCATTGAGGGGGAAGAGTCATAATAAATTAAAATTTAAAAAACAACAGGCTTTTAACAGTGGGTAATTGCTATTGGTTGTATATAGTATTTCCACTGAAAAGATTATGTAAAGTTATATGCTCTTCCGTTGCAGTTTTGGTTAGTTACTGGAGTTGTCATGTTCAGCAATGTGAATAATGGTATTATAAAGGTCCAATTATAATAGAAAAAAATAGAACTCGCCAAAAATTTAAAAAATGGCTACTAGGAATAATCAGTACGGCCTCCTAAAGAGACTGCATATAAAGAAACTGTGCCAAATGTCTGTTTAAAATTTTAAAAATTGCATTTGTACAGAAAATTTGCATCAAAACAAAGTTGTATATGTCCCCGATTTTTGCACATTTCAATCGATATAAACATATTTCTATTCAAATAAAAGCAAATCTGTGTTGACCTTCTGAGCCACCGTAAGTCTCACTTCGTGTCGGCACTTCGAAGTTTTTGTCCCGGCGCATATTGCCCCGCGTGTCCCGGAAGCCAGCCAGCCGCTGTGTTCTCGGCAAGTGCACAGAAGTAACTTGCCCAAATTACAAGGAGACAATAAGCCGTTAGTGGATTTAAAGCGATCTCTCCAAGTTTCTATTCATTGGATGGCCATTTTACCAGCAGGATGAGTTAAAGCAAAGGTAAACTGTTGAATTTTCTGTGACAAAGGCTGAATAGTTCGTAAAACTAAGCAAATTTTAGTGAAGTGTACGACTAGACAATTGTGCTCCAACATTCTGAATTGCCCGGAATAGTTGTTGTTTTCGTTCTTTTTAAAGAATCGGTTATTTTTGGCAATTCACATCAATTAACAGCAAAAATACCCCAGGGATTTTATCCTTCTTCCATAAATTTAACTTGTTGGTATATTTTGCGTGTTCTTTATAACCCCGTCAGTAGTCCGCATATTTATTTACTCTACTTTACTTACGTTTGTCGGATGATCTCATAGCCAGTGCTGTAGAACTAAACGTATAAGTAGGGGGGCTCCCCTGGCCGACCAAAGTTCGAAGGTATGTCGTCTATCATTGAGATCATAAGTATTATTGGACCACACTTTATTAGACATTGTGCCTGTAATCGTTAGCACAACTGGAACAATTCGCCAGTGTTGATCGGAAAATATGTTAGAAAATTTTACGGTACATCTTTTGAATCAAGTGTTACCATTTAAAGTTCCACATAACAATACTCAGTAAAACATATTTTCAAAGACAAGGAAACGATTATTCATCTGTTTAAACAATCAAGGTGTCTGATGATGCATGTTGGCATCTTTGATAATGCATTGTGTCACAGTTACTTGGCTATCGAGTTATTTTGTAAAAAATCGCTCCAGTGGTGTAAGATCTTTTTTTGTTACCGCCTTCGTTTTCCTGGTTTGGTTGTTCTGGGCAGACGTGTGGTGTTGTAGCCAGTTTGTGACAGCTGAGCTTGCATCCCAAGAATGTACTGGTGGGCCGTTAATGCTTATGAACATCAAGGACAATAAATGGAGAATGGACAAGCTGGCACGTGATTTTGAGCAGATCAAATTCATTTGCAGGAACCCTCTCTCTGCTTCTGCGCTACTTACTGGAACAGTCTCAATGAACCCTTCCAGGAGCTTTTCTTCAATAAACGGTGGAATAATTCGAAGATCACTGAAAAATTCACGGTACGAGGTAATTAGGCCAGTCGTGTCAATGTTAAATCTCTTGCAAAGTAACACGACATCTTCCTCGCCCTTGAACCAAGGAACTTTTTCCCCTCTTGGCCATTTCTGTGGGCAATGGGACTCAACTTGATCTGACAACACTTTCTCAGATGAGTCGATCATCCTTCTTTGGAGGTTGTCTATCAAACCTTGTAGGAATTGCTTTCGATTGAATGATCTATGTCCACTGCGAGATTGAAATGATTTTAACTCTATGCCTTTAAAATCGACTTCTGAAGAATCACAAACGTTCTGAAATTGGTACTTTGTGTCCACAGACTCCTTTATCTTTACCAGTGCATTCATCGTCCATTGCAAGTAGTCATAAGCTTTATGGAGCGTGGTGCAACTTTTCTGAAGTGATTCTGACAGGTTTTGAAAGTTGTCCAAGACAATCTTTAATGATAGCTACGTCTTCCACGAACTCCATCGTTTCCATACGTTTTACCAATCCCACATATGTTGCTTTATGCTTGTACAGCGCAGGATAATTTTTCCAAAATGATTCCACCGCCCGTGACGAAGATGCAACACATCTTGTTGTCAAAATTTTGTCGACTTTGCGCAATCGAACTTCTAGTTCAGCAGCAACACTTTTTAGTTCTCTTTATAGTTTTGCTGACAGAATAAATGGCGTAGATTTTGCCAAAGAAGTCTTCAATAGGCTGGATACCGTTAACAGCTTTTATTGTTTCTGATACCGCTAGTTCTAATCTGTGATTAAGGCAATGCCACCACACAATTTGCGGATACTTTGACTTGAGTAGTGTTGCTACTCCTTTGATTGCGCATTTGCGCCCATCGTAACTGATGCGCCATGGCTAGTAAATGAATTAAATTCTTGGCCAAATACTCGTTGTCAAGTCCGTTTTTTTCCAGGGAATCTAGAAGTGAATTGCAGATGGAATTTGCATCTTGACCCCCAAGTTCAATCATGTTTAAAAAAATGTTACTGGGCGTTCGTTTAAAACTGACCTAATATACACAACAAGACAAGAGTCTTTGGCATTTGAAGTAGATTCGTCAATTATGATGGCAATCTTTTTGTTATGTTTTGTGATTTCTTTGACAAGATCCTGACCCATCGTTTTTGCAATTATGTCAATCATTTCGGTTCATGACCACCGTGAGTGCAACGTTACCCCGAGCTTTACACCATTTTACTGCTGGAACTTTACAAGATCTTCATAGTCTGTGTATGGTCTGTTTTCTTTCGCAATATGTTCCGAGACATTTCTCTTTGGCTGATTGATGCTGTGCAACGGACAAGCCAGTTGAAGTCTGGATTTTTCTTTTCTATCGTTTTTTCAGGATGTTGCTTGCAGTTTAATGTGCGTTGCTATTGGCATGCTTAACGATTTTTTTTCTCAAGTACTTTTGAGTAGCTGACTTTTCACGACTCTTAGTTTTGCATGGAAAAACGTTGCACTCGATCCGCTCTTTACTTATATGACTTCCTTGTTCGGCATGCAGTTTAAGAATGTTAACTTCTTTGCCTTCCCGGCAACCTATTTTACCGTTCAAACAGATAATCCAGGGATACGTGCTTGCAAAGTAATCCTGCTGCTTAACAGACCTACAGAATGGTGCCTTGGCTCGAGATGGACGTTCACATAAGTGAATAACATCGTCATTGACTTCGTTAGAAGCATGAACGTTTTCTAAACCTGTCGATCTGGATTCATTAAGATCGTTTTTTATTTTAGGGGAATTAGAGCCTTCCTTCCCTGCTTCCTTCTCCCTGGCTTCCATCAATTCCATATCAGAATGGTCGGCCGCCTGTGCGTCGTCGAAATTCTCAGCTTGCAGCTGCTCCACATCTGAATCTTCAGATGGGGTTTTCTTTGCTCTCTTCGCCTTCGGCATAAAAAAATCCAGAATAGACGCATTTTCCACCTTTTTTGACATTTGAACACAGCATTTATTTTGGAAAAAGCACAATCCACTCGAGTACGTGCATAAAATTAATCTGAAAATATGTAAATACCAGTGATAAATATCTGTTTGCTCGCTAGCACGCACTTTCGGCGCCCGCAGTGTTTCAACTAAGTTGAAAACTGTGCTGTACTTTGTGTAAGTTTAAAATAATGTCCATCGAGAAATAATACTGCTTTTATTTTAGAAAATAGTTGGTTTTCTAATGCTGTTTTTTTAACAATTTTTCTAAATAGGAAGAGGGGCTCAGTCCCCCATGGTTAGAGTAAGGGGGGTCCGCCCCCAAGAGCCCCCCTCTTCTACACCACTGCTCATAGCGGAAAATAGCTGTTGAATTCAAATTTCATAACACATTGCAACCCCATTTTGGTTAGAAATTACAGAATATCCTTTCAAAGGACTGTGGAACACAGAGAACGCAATAATTGGGAATTGTTAGTTAACAATTCTACTACTACCACTTGCGTGAACAGTAGAGTTTCTACAAACTGCCATCGCTAGAATTAGTGGCACCATCATACACGCTGGCTGTTATATATGGATCATGTTCGGAATTTATACAATAAGAGTTATTTACCTCGACCTCGGGAACTAAGCTATTTATTCCCCTTGGCGCTACGCGCGTCGACCTAAATAACGAATTTAGTTCATGGTTGTGGAGATTTGCTGGAGATTACAATGGTTACTCTGTCAAGTCGGTGTTTTTTGGCCCTTTCTTGTAAATATATCTACTTAACCCATATACAAACATTGAATTAATATGCTAATATAGTACGTTTCGTTACGTGTGGGAGCATAATTAGAATCATTCGTAACAACTCAGCAGTGCGAAACCAAGGTGGTGCAATTAAAAGCTGAATGCTTTTTAAGAAAAGAAAATGAGGTTAAACAATCGACTTAATGCATCTTACAGTAGTCTCTAGGGTAAAAAGTTTGTAGATCAGATGGTCATTATGCATGCACGACTTGCCTCGCAGATGTGAATCGGACTTGTTAATGTAAGCAAGGTGCTTGTAGTTGGTTTTGATGCAAAGGAGATAGGGACGATTTTAAGGACGTAAAATACGGGAGGTCAGTTATTACAGCAAGATTCATAATTCGAGCGATTAGGAAAAAGAAGGCGTCCGAACTCACACTACAGTTGGATGAATGTATTGCAGGTAGCGAATTATGACGGTTCCCGTTGCAGTTTAACGTGTCTTGGCTGCGCACACGGTTAGTAAACTCATGCATGTACTTTCAAATATGTCCACTCACTCCACTGTATCTTTATGTTTTATTTGTTTGCGTTTACTGCCATCGTGTACATAGGGTAAAAATTAAATATATTTGTTCTGTTTGTAAATTGCCGTTGCTCTAGTTAAACAAACAACTACGATGCCTGTCAAATATCTCCTTACTGAAGTCTAACGGATCAGCGCACGTGGATTCGACAAGTCGTTTTACTTAAGTATTCTTCGCCTAATTGTAGTTCTATCATTTCTCGGTTTTTAATTACAAGTCGCTGTCCATTTGTTTTACGAACTCGTGGATTTTTGGTATATTTGATGTGAATAAGTATTTGTTAAAATGTAAGATCGTTTTTATTTTTCTGTCATGCATGCATGCGCTCTAACCAATTTGTAAATTCGAGTGATGTTGACAGTGCCAAGTACCGTGTGTGTATATACGGTACGTTAAATCGGTTATAATGTATGCGCCTCTAGGTGTGTTCTAGATTTTCAGCCAATGAAAATCTAAGCCCCGAAATTCCCCTGGGGATTTCAAAGGCCGCCCCCAGCTTTTGAACGACGGAGAATTAAGTGGAAAAAATCACCGCAGCACACCAAAGAAAACCGACACTAAATAACCAGAGCTATTGTTGACAGTTGTATTTTCTCTTATACAATCTTTAACAATTTTCCTGTAATTTGTAGGTGCAATGGCCAAACTTCGACACTAACTAGATGTGGTAGTCGATGCTGGTACCTCGGATGCTTTTACCAAGTTCTGGGAAAATTTGCTAAGCCTTCAGTTCAATTCTGGGACAATAAATCAAGTGACCTGAAGAAAGTTGTTCAAAGGCTCAACTAAATTGAACACTCCCACTCTTTTATAGAGGTCCTGTTCTTAGATTCGAACCAAACCTTATTATTTTTTAAATTAGAGTCCCATTACAATCAATCAAGCTTTCAGCTTTTTCCAGTGGCGTGTCCAGGGTTTTATTTGTGGGGGACTGAAGGGAGACATGCTTCCAGCCATAAACATTGTCAGCAGCTTTCTAGAAAACACTTTGGGGAACTTTGTGGGGATAGTTGTATTTGGGGTAAATCAAACCACCCTATTTAAACTTCTGTATTCCAATTGGTAAAAAAAGATTTGGAATTACAGGCTTCAGCAAATTCAATTCTTTAATTGTGCATTCAAATATGTCATTTTTTTTAATTCTCAATTGTGCCAGTTTTCAGTTGGGGGCATATGGGGGGGCAGAACATTTTTTTAGGGTGGCATATGCCCCTTACACCCCACATGCCCACTGGCATGCCACTGGCTGGTACACTGGCCAGATATGCTTGGCTTTTTTAATACCTTCCTAATGCTTATTCATATTACTGTTAGTACCATGAAACTCTAATTTTTTGAGAATTCCCATTTCAATCCTCCTCTGGATCTGTTACTATAGACTAGTCACACATTCATGCACATTGTAATGGTATATCCAGATTGACAGTTTTACAGGAATCATGAAAAATTAGTGTACTGAAAGCCAGGCAGAATGGCCTACATATGGAATATCATTCCCTTAAGGAATATCTTAAAATCATACCAACCCACTGTTTCTGGCTACAGTGACATTTTCTATTTAATTTTCCTTCAAATATTTGCAGAGGCAAAGCTAAATGGAAGGCCTAGACTACCAGGATACCTCCTTTGCAATCCCATTTTTTTTCATTTAAAATAGAGTTCGTTGTTGTCCTAAAATTTCTGAGCAGTTTTGGCTTTGGTATTTAGTGATTATAGCAGCCCGCAACCCTCAGATGTCAGGAGGCATAGGGACAACTGAGACTTTAGTACCCCTTTTTCTGACATCACTCACAACTAAAATCATCTCAGCTTTAATCAGCCATAACTGGAAAAAAATCTTATTTCCAGGTGTGCCAAAAAAGATCAAATGTAGGAAAGTCTCAAGCTATTAAATAAATCTTCAATAATATAACCCTCAATGTACAATACATAAAAAAATTTTGTATTTGACTATTATCCTGAAATATAATCCAGCAAATTTAAATGCAGCACATTAGCATTTCCTCAAAAATTAACACCTTCACCTTTTTAAATGGATGTAGATAAATTGCTTACGTTCTAGTTAGTAATGAATTGTGGTTACACCACTTGAAATATAGTATTTAATGATAAATATTACGATGCTTTTTAATCCTATTGTTATTAACCAACTTTTGATGAACTCTCTAAATACACACACACACACACACATATATATATGGCATATGCATTTGCTAATATAGGATCCAAACAAAGATGCAATCCATAAGCTGCAATTGAATTTACAAAGTTCACCATATCATAAAAGTAGCATAAAATATTGTCATGATGTCGCCTTCGAAAATAGAAACCCCACATTTCAACATGGACTGAAGTAAGTAAAAATCAAAGTTAAACACATGTTGAATCATCCTTAACTAACTTATGACATTTCTATAAATACTATTTTGTGAATATATTCAACACTTTGTCGAAGAACCATTCACCATTAAGAAGTTTAAGGCTCCCCTAAGCCACTATAGCAAGAGAAAACAGCCTTTCTTTTCATTTCTTTGCATTTCAATTTGAAAACAAGAAAGTGATTGAGATGAATGAAGATGTTATTAGAAATGTCACGTACAGTACTATAACGCTTCTAGTGTATACGGTACGGTACGTCTGTTGTAAACATCTCTATTTGAAATACTCGGGTGGTTAAAAGCAAAACTCTGATTTCAAAAGAATTTTAAAACCAGTCACATAATCGATAAAAAATCCTATATGTTGCAAGCCTGGAAATAATTTTTTTGTGTGTACCAGTCAAAATGACCAGTACTAATCAATTTGTGCCAGTCATGGAGTAAAATGTACCTGTCACCAAAAATGTCAAATTTTCTCATCGCAATATTGGAGAAACATGAAATTTGTCAACTACATGTTCTATAAACAAAAAAACCTATTATTTCTGTATTAAGAATTGCATTCTGTACTGCAAACTTATGGTGCATTTATTTTATATTTATTTATCTTATATACAATGATAAACATCTTTTATAAGTAAACGTCAGTTAAGTAACGATTTAACTTTAGTACTACTAACTTAATGTATTTACAAAACAGCAGTACTATTTAAAAACAACCAATGTATGTCGCTGGGTAGAACTCAACTATGTTATATGTTGTCCAGCGCAATTACATGTTCTTGCAGATGACATTCTTGAATTCTTGTTACTGTCTGTAATTTTACTTCGAAAAACTGCAGTTATTTTCTTTCTCTCAATTTAATACTTTATTTAACAACAACCTGTTCTGAACTCGCTAGCATTTTGTTCGCTAGGCACGTTCTAGTGACAACTGACATTCAATACCTAAAACTAGGATCACCTGGAAGCTCCACCTTACATTGTCTATAATAATAATGATAAACTATACTTTTACAGGTTAAAACTTGGTTAGCTATATAAAGCTGCTATAAATCAAGGACCTGTTTAGTTATACTAATAACAGAATAGCGCTGCGCGCCAATACTATTTTTAGACTTGAAACTCAGACAAACAAACTGAAATTGACAACAAAGAATTCCCAAACGAACTGTTTTCTATTGTTTTGAACACAGAATTAACGAGAAAACTCAGACAAACATTGCAAATTAGACACTGACGTCATTCGCGCGCTTCGCTATTGTATAAAAATGGATGTATATATATATATGTACAGATATAAAAAAAAAGCAATTTATAACGAGTATAATGTTCCAGAATATATAATAAAAATAATTCCAAATGTTTATATGCTACAAAATGATTTAAAATATCTAAAAATAGCATTTGCATTGTTCCTTAAAACGTAAGAAAGATATTTCTTTCGTTATACTGTCTGGAAGTCTATTATACTGGACTGCTCCTTGGAATGCAAATCGTTTCCGTGCGGTTTCAGTTCTAACTTTTGGCAGAAGCAGTTTGTTGTTGTTTCCTCGGGTGCCTTTTCCATGGAAGAGCTTCTGAAAATAGCGATCAAAACATTGAGGAGCCAAGTTGTTTAGGCATTTAAAAACGTCTATTACACAAAGTCTATTCCGGATATTTTCGAGCTTTGTCCAAGTATTTGGATTTTTATTACTATAGACAATCTTAAATGCTCTGTCTTGTACTTTCTGAAATTTCTCAATCGAACTGATCGAGTCGCCGAGGAATAGATTATTGCAGTATAAAGAATTGGCTCTATCATTGTTTTGTAAATTGACTGGGCAACCAATGGGGTAATGTCACGTCTGACGTACGTGGGATAGAAGTTTAACTCTTCTCATGGCTTCTTTATACATCTTATCTTTCTGCTTCACCTAATTCAAGGACTTATCCACTTTGACTCCTAGATACTGATAAATTTCGACTTTGTTCACTGACTCATTTCGCATCATAATATCCATTTTCTCGGGATTGTTTACAATAGTTATATGAATAGGTCATGCAGCTTCTGGATCAAAGTTCTAAGTATCACCATACTACGTATTACAAAGGTTGATCATAATAAGACTAATTACTAACTCAGTGATGTAACTAAGATAAACATTCGACACCAGGGCAACACTAGTTTTGGTATTTTAGGTGGAATTTATGAATTATTTGAATGGATTTCATATATTTGGGCCAGTGAGGAAAAACCTATTCAAATTACTAATCTAGGGGTGCCGCCCAAGATCTAACTAAGGTAAGTGCATTGAATATCACCGTTGACCTAC
Organism: Nanipora kamurai; assembly: GCA_036872915.1. Lineage (NCBI taxonomy): Eukaryota > Metazoa > Cnidaria > Anthozoa > Scleralcyonacea > Helioporidae > Nanipora > Nanipora kamurai. Next base: position 35,158 of record JBAHVQ010000216.1, read on the forward strand.
CTGATCTGGGCCATTTTTTTCACTCACAGCCTGGAGGGAGAATTAACATCTCTTTTAAAATCTTCATTATGAAGCCAATTGCTATGATACTTGTAAGAAATACCAATCAGAGAGTAAAGTACAATTTAACACATTCAGTAGTAGTATATTGTGAATGTCATCATTGTGACGTTATTTTGATGCCTCATTTAATGTCTTATTTTTTTATTAAGGTATCAACTAAAACCCTTTGTATTCCAAATACCAAATTTTCAAAATTATACTAAATTGGAACAAACAATATTGACATCATTTTAACAGCACTGTTGTTGTCTGTTTGTCAATGTCTGACATACTGGACACTGGGAACAAAAGGACAAACAAGAAAAACAGAGAGAACAAAGAACAAATAAAAAAAATTTTAGGTGTTAAAAGGTTCTTTCGTGTTTGGTTGTGAGCTATGTAAGCTGTGTCAGATGTAAATACCGTACTATGAAATACTCTGGCTCTAAGCAAGTTTTTTCCTGAGTATTTACATTTCAACTGATACAGCTTAATTGTTTGTGAATATGCTGTTGGCTCAATGGTTTGCTTTTTAAATTCCACGGATATACGTAGTCATGAGTTCTTGGCCTAACAGAAATGTAAATACAGTAAAACAAAATACATATATACATAAAAGTATAAAAATCTCAAAAAAGACAACAAATTTATTCACAGTTTTGGAAATCGACACTCTGCAACTGGTAAAACATTAACTGGTTAAGAGCACATCCCAACATGCAGCAGAAGTGCAATTTGCCATGAAAAAAACAAATTATGGGCTACAAGATAGGAATTTGGTATAATTAATTTTTAGAGGAACAGTTACAATATTTTTATGACACCATGACTCCAAACAATCCCAATTAAAAACACTAATATTCCTGCATTTTCACCAGCCTTCAACTTATTTTGTTAACATTTGAGTTGACAATATGATAGCATAGAAATCAAATGGTTGCTTGCTTCACTGGTCAGGCAGACTTTTAACCCAGGGTTTCTTTAGGATTTCACTTTCAGATGAGTTCAAAATAGAAAGGTTTGTGATTACTAGTGTTCATACTTAGAAGCCATTGATAGTACAAGTGCATATAAAAACATCTAAATAAAGCTGTGCCTTAAACTTCACTTTATGTTTATTGTTTCATGGAAGCTCAACTGTATGACTAAGGTTCTTCCTAACTATGATAAAACTATTCAGCTTAACATGTCAACAGAAGACCACAGATGAAGTTGAAATGTTCAGAAACCACCTCAACAATATATAGTATATGTAATATATCAATAGTTAAGATGTTAATAAATTGACACAGTTCTCTCAAATACATGTATAGTCATTTGTCATTATTTGAACTTGCATGAATAACTTCATCGGTTTTAAGGAAATCTACCATTTTGTTAATATCTTCACTTGTCATTAAGTTCATACTTTCTCTTGGTATCCTACTGCTGAGAAAGGGACTTGGCTGAACTCCAGAATTTCTTGTTACAAAGCGAAACATAGTGTCATCATCAAATTGCTCGTTCGATAGCTCATCCCATGTGAATAACAGTGGATCAGTGACAGCTCCAAACGGATTAAAATCCAGAAGTTTTACAGCTGTTTCGGACTGAAGAAAAACATCAAATACATAATCACTGTCTGGAAATTTATTTGCGATCTTTTTATGGAAAAATTCTTTAATTTGAGAATGAATTTCATCGTAAAACTCTGCAATGTAAGGATAATGACTTGCAGTGTCCCTCTGTGAGATGCCAGCGATGTGACCTTTTTTGACGAAGCAGCGAAACTCTGTCGATGAAAAAATGTCATGCCATTTTCGCAGGACCAAAACAAACCTTGATGATTCCATCATGACATTGTCTTCTCTATCTTCACATTTTCGGAATGGATGATTGATATCTTGACTAACCCTGTCTGAACTCTTTAAAAGCAAGTACACATCAGAAGGATTAGTGCATTTCAGTGTACCATTGTAACTAATCCATGCCGAATCCCTTGGAGCGCTCCAATTCAACTTAGGAAACACAGCTCCACCTAGGGACTCAATGGCCTCTTCAATTTTTCTGGTCAGTTCCTTAAAGACAGGAGCAGTTGCTGTCACACTGAAATATTCCTCATTGTCAGACCAGCCTTCGGAATCTGATTCATCATCGCCGTTGTTTTCAATGCATTCATTATGGGAATCATTTCCACTTGGAAGCACTATTCCATCTTGGTTGAGGTAATCGATAAACTCTGGCTGAAGAGGGATTATTTTGCTTTGAATAGTAACATTTTTGAACAAAGGATACCAAGAAGGAAATTGGCAATTCAAGAGATGCTTCTGTTTCATGGTATGCCAGCCCTTTGGACAACTTGGTAAAATGGAGCCAGTTGGTGCAATAAACTTCCCAGTGTCGCAAGATCTGATGTAATAAAAGTCTGCATTCTCGTCCCCAGAGCCTCTTTCGTGCTCGCGTGAAAAAGGCTCTTGGGAAATCGATCCAGAGAGTGCTACCGTTTTAAATTTTAATGCGCAGGCGTCTAAGGCCTAATTCAAACGTCGACCTTAATTCGTCGAACTTAATTGCCGATGGCATAGGCGTAGAGTTTTGTTTTTGCCTGGGGGGGTTAGATCCTTCATATGCAGGACCTCTCCGTATAATTTCGAGAATTAAGTTCTACTGAATATTTCTGATTCCTTGAAGAATATTGCCAAAGATTCTATCTTGTCATCAGCCTACGTCACTACGGAGTCACATGAGATGCGCATGCGTGCATTGCCAGTCAGTGCTA
>JBAHVQ010000218.1:0-12895 GCA_036872915.1 Nanipora kamurai
TCAGTTGACTTCAGCAGTGTAGGTTAAATGTGAATTTATCGTTTCATATTACCCTGAGGATGGTTCTGAAATAGAATATTCTAACCCGTTACAATAAGAGCTACGCGGGGAATGTAGGTGGTGGTTTTAACTCCTGTTTATTTTCCAGGAAAAGCGTGTATTTCATTCAGCAAAAAGGATTACAAAGGATCTTTGGCATATTACAAAAAAGCGTTGAGAACCAACCCAAACTGCCCAGGTATTAGAGGAATGGTTAACCGTCGTATCGTAAATAACAATATAGTCTTTGTTGCTAAGTCAACTACGCTTTGTTTGTGAGATTGACCGTTCTTTCCTATTTTATGATCTTTGGTAAAGATAACAAATGACTTCATGAGCATCAAGGAAAAGGGGAGTAACCGTTAGTTATTTGGTGGGAGAATAAGACACTAAACTACAATCTGAATTCCTTCAAAGGTTTAGCCTGGGGCGCTCAAAGCCCATTCTCATAGTTCTCCAAATTAATGAGTGGAAAAGCCCTTCAATTACCTCTTCCTCCGTTTATATAATAATCCAGAAAATAAGTTTAATTTATTTAAACTAATTTGCTGGGCTATTATATTTATAACAAGATATTTTATTTTTACGAACTTTCGATTGCCATACTGCATTTAACATATTTAACATGGTTTTGAGTGTAATTTTGCATTACGTCACCCCAGTTAATTCATAAATATTTTCACTAAAAGTACAATATTATTGGTATATTTTCGTAGCTTCTGTACGACTGGGCATGGGCCATTGTTTTGCCAAACTTGGTAAAGATGAAAAAGCAAAACTTGCGTTTGAACGTGCTTTACAGTTGGATCCATATTGTACTGGAGCCATGGTTGGCCTCGCCATTATGGAACTAAGCTCTAAAAAGGTGACTTTTACCATAACTTTGCCACACCTCTACTCTCGTGACAAACTAATTTTCATATAGTTGTAACAGTAATCTTCATATATAATTATATCTATTTTTTCCATATATTTATAATTTTCATATATAAATATATATAATTTCCATATATTTGCAACGGGACATATATTTGCAATACCTAAGGATCGTGTTGCGAAGGATCAGAGAAAAGATGTGATTTATTCCATTCCGTCTAACGACCGTGATCAGCTGTACATTGGCCAGAGTAAACGTCAGTTTGGAACGCGCTTAAAAGAGCACCGAAAGCCTGTTTTCTTATCACAAAAGAAAATTCTGCTTTGTAGGAGCACGTGTGTATAACCAACCACACGATTGCATGGGAAAATTCCAAAATTAGTACAGCCAATCCACGTTACCATCAGAGACGTTACCTGGTGGCGTAGCATGTCAATAGCGCCCCCGTTCCATTGAATCGCGATGACGGTGGTTTATCTCCTGATGCCTATTTGCATCTCATTAATAGATAACGTCATCAATAGTTCTCTAAGAATATAAATAGGGACCTCATGCTCAGAACGTTCATCCCTGATGAAGATACCAGACAAGAGTGTCCAAACGTTGGGTCATAAACGGTAGTTTTATAACCTACGTTCAAACCTTTTTAAGCCAGAGTAGCATGAAACTATGTCTCAAAGTAATTTTCGTTACAAAGCTTTCCTTGCAACTTTAACTTGGCGAAAGGGACGTAATGACGCCTATATTCGATCTGATTACATATTTTTAGACTTTAAGGAAACATCTGAAAGCTTTTTTTATCGGACGATCAGTGAGAAAAATCTGTGCATGAATACTGCTATGCTTGGTTGAAACATACGAGCGGACTCCAATAAAAACATTAATTGCAGTTACACCAAAGCGCCATCTATGTAATGTGTGAAGATGCACTTAGTTTTACCTTATTTGCTCTTGTACTCGGGAAATGTCGTTGTCGCTCTTGTATTTTATGATTCTGGACGTCACCTTGTTAAAGACTGCTTGACGATGGTTGATACATTTTTAATTTTGATGTTATTGCGTTAATTGCGACCATTGGGACCATAGGAAATTGAAATGGAAAGGAAAGTTTCACTGTAAGTTAAGCAGTTGACCAAACGCTAAAGTGGCCTTCGGAAACGGACTGTACGTGGACGAAATTTAATTTTTAAATGTACAGCTTGCATAGGTGAGACTAGCAGAAACTTAAACATACGACTCACAGAACACAAACGAACGACAAAAAACGGAGACAAAACCAATCACATTGCCGAACACCACCGACAAACCAAACACAAAATTGACTGGGAATCGGCAAAATGCATTACTTGCAGCAACAACTACAAACAGCGACTCACACTAGAAAGCTGGCATACGAACTTAGAACAAAAACCATTAAATTGATCACAACAATTACCGGGACTTTACAAACGACTAATTCACAAATTCAAACGTGCGAACAACTAATAGACTTAAGACTTCGACAAACTGACAATTAGCGCCTACACAATCACACCCACTGCTTTTTCACCAACGACACCTCTATGACTCATACGACCGCCCACTATTGACTCATTAACCAGATGTATATCTGGCGAACCTGATATTTATATACAGGCGAACCTGATACTTACTCTCGTTTTGACTCTGAAGGTGAAAGCCGCTAAGTCTGTCGAAACGTCAGTCATTTCTACCAACAGTATTTCTCAAGACTACACTAACCTGGATAATCAACTTCCACAAACTTGTCGAAATTTAATTTGTTGAATACCAGACCAAGCATAAAATTTTTTATCCATACGCGAAACGGCCTTTTATTTAAGATTAATTTATATTTTGAATGGACTCCCCCCTTTGATTGTTTTCAAGTATTTCGCTGCCACTGACCAAATAGATTCTTGTAACTCTGTTTCTCAAATAGTCAATGGATGTATATTAATAGAATTACCCCAATCGCATTAAAGACCGTAAGAAAGGTTTTACCTGCTAGAACATAACGGTTTGCTCTTATTCTAGTGCATAAGCTGTGATATAGTGAGATTTCACGATGGATCTTAGTCCCCTTAACTATTAAAAAGAAGTTTATAGCTGAGTAGCGCCATTAGCAGACCTACTACTGAAACTTTAGAATGCTAATATAACATAGCGTAAATACTCTTTTTTATTTTTTTATTTAAGTTTTATCTTATGTTATATTCCCTTTGCTCAAAAGTTAAAGAAAATCCAAGGGATACAAGCAAATGTTTTTTATCCACCCATGCTAGAAAAAACACGTAAACTTGTGAAAAGGTAAGCGACAGAGTAAAAGTCAATTATTTGTCTAGCATGGGCAGATAAAAAGATCGTTATGTATTCCTTAATTCCTTATAGTTAGATTTTTTTTAGTTGGTGACATTTACTCCTTTACAAGTCAAAGCATTTTTCCAGCATGGGTGGATTAAAAAACGTCGACATTGATGCCTTATTCCTTGGGTCTTCTTTATCTTAATGTTTGTGCATTATCATTCCCTGGAAGCCTCTTACTCGTCTTTTTGGTCAGTTGATAGACGTTTAAAATGGCAAAAGACTTTCTATCATTTACATCTCATTAACTTTGTCAGTTTTTTTTTAATCTTATTGGTCGTCTTTTTGTCACTAATTTTTTTTACCTGTAAAAGCACAAGCTACGTTTTATGCCATTTTACGTTTTACTCTAACGAAGGGCCTTCGCTCGAAACGTCAGTTCTACCAACTTACATTTTCGGTAGTTTACTAACCCTTTTGGCCTTATGCACGTCTTTCTACACTACCTTCACAGCATTTTTCTTTTATGTCATTTTTTGAGTGAAAGTTTGTTTGATCTATTTTTGCAGCCGGATTCAATCAAAACTGGTGTCCAGTTGCTCTCCAAAGCCTATTCTATTGACAACTCAAATCCAATGGTCTTAAATCACTTGTCCAACCACTTCTTTTTCAAAAAGGTAAGATATTCCAAGATATAGAAGCAAATTGCCTATAGGTCACTTAACATAATCATTAGCATATTGTTTACCTATTCATGCACATTTTACTTCATAAAGCCAAAGTAGGAATCCTTGATCATGCGTTCATCCCGTGACATTTACCTTAAACTTAAGCACCATTAAGCAGTGGTTACTTTTGGTCACTTTCAGGATTACACGAAAGTTCAACATCTCGCATTACATGCTTTTCATGGCACAGAAGTAGAAGCTATGCAAGCAGAAAGTTGCTACCAAATGGCTCGAGCGTTTCATGTCCAGGTTGGTTTATGCCGTCGAATGGTCCGTTAGTAAACAGGTTGTACTTACCTAACTGTGAGTTACTTCTTTAGTAATAATGTGAGTGATATTTGCTCAGTCTAAAGTTATACTTTTACCGGTACCGAGTTAAGTATTTAGAGGTTACTAACTCTTCTCTATGCAGAGATCTACCTTCTGCGTGTACAATCATTTGGGGATAGCCAGAGTTAAATAATAAAAATAGAAGAAATGGAAGAAATAGCAATATCTTGATAGAAATAGAAGAAATAGAAGAAATATTTTAATAGAAATAGAACAAATAGAAGAAGTATCTTGACAGAATCCGGTTAAATATCCGGTTAAAAATATTTTGTATTACTTTTTAAAAACTATTTTTACTGGATGTTAAAATTAGCCAAACATTGTATAAAATTCGGCTTAACAGTGTCGTTTTTGCTGTTTCTTGCGAAAACAATACAACGTTTCAGTTGAATTTTCCAACTTGTTCCTCGTGGGATATATTAGGGCACCAAATTTTTGCTAATTGTCCCCTATCAAGTGATCGAGCGGGCATTCAATGTTTGTTATTTCTATGGCTGTACCACGTCAGATCGTTATATTTACTTGGCATTTGAGACTTACAAGGAATTTTACGCATTTACAGTCGACCACGTGAAATAGAATTAATATTAGGTGAAGGCAATTTTCGAGAGTGAGAATGGTATATTTTTAAGTCCCACCGTGATCAGTTACGAAAAATACAACTCTAGGGCCTCCAGCTTGGAATCGAACCAGCGGCCCCGTGAATGTGGAACAGTGATCTGCCAACTGAGCAACTGAGGCCCGTTAGGAGAACTTGATTACGAATTCTGTCTATGAATTTATGGCAGAGCACTGCACTAGATTCGCAGACTCGCTGGGTCGATTCCCCGCTAGATATATAGAGTTGATATGTAAAATTACCTTCACCCGATATTGAGGCTTACAAACTGGCAGTTCAAACCAGTGCACGACTTTAACTTACGTTCACCATCAGGTTCCTTGTGTTTAAATGATCATGGACGTCATATCTGCTGTTAGGTTATGAAAACTTTTTCTCGGTAAACACCTTGTGAAAGCATGCATAGTAACTGCTTGTTGACAAAGTGCGCGGTCTAACGAAAAAGGAAAAACATCCGACGTTTTTCTCTGAAGGATTACGAAAAGGAAGTATATGCTATAATTTTATTCTTCAAGTTACTTATTGTGCATATCTACATATCTCAAAACTTCACGCTTTGTCTAAAATTAATGAAATATTGAAATATTCCCTCTGACTGAGCAAATACGGGAAATACCCGAGATAAATCAATTAAATAATGATATAATGGTATACATTCCTCCTGAGTACCACAATTGTTGGAGTTACACTTGCACTAACAGTCATATATTTTGTACATTTTGCAAAGGCGACTGCTTGGGGGAAGATGAAAGCGTCATATATGTCTGGAGACAAACATCAAAATCTAATTTTGCAAAAGAAAAATTTCCGTTCTAATTTTATTTTTTGCGTAAATTTTAGAACGATTTTGACCAAGCCTTCCAGTATTATTATCAAGCTACTCAGTTTGCTTCATCAGGTTTCATTCTGCCGTACTTTGGTCTTGGACAAATGTATATTGCTCGAGGAGACACTAACAATGTAGGTAGCTTTGCTTCTTGAAACTCCTTGAGCCACAATGTGTGTTCATTGTTTATTTAAAATTCATTATACACGGTAGCTTATCATCCTCAAAAGGTTGTTTTTGGTAAAGAGTAACAAAAAGCAAACGATTTAATGATAATATAAGGGTTTCCGCCCAGATTTTAAAAATGAGGAGGTCATTCTGAGATATTTTGAAATTGTAAAGGTTCAGTCTTGGATCATTTCTTGGAAATATGCGACCGAAACTCCCATATATTTTGTTAGATAATTATTTTAAACTTAACAAGCCATTTACTGTTACCATCGATAGTGATTATATTAGCACAATACAGCAGTAAGTTTTAGTGAGGGTATCTAAATCGAAAGTTTCGAGGGGGATCATAAGCTTAGCCAATGAGGTTTACTCTTTCGGAGATATCGGAAGGGACAAACTCAAGACTGAAATGGGAGGGAACAGGAAGAGAAAGAAGAAGAAAACATTCAAGATTGTATGATTCGCTGTTATCATGTATTTTATTTGTTGAACTATAGGAAATCATATGTTTTCGTGAGCAATGCAGGATTAATTGAAGCAAGAGAGTTTTCAAAGAATTTTGAATTCAAATCAGCCTGTAGGGCGAGTGCAATTTGATCTTTTTAAAAACTTACCCGCTTGAATTAATCACAAATTGCCCAAGTAACCATACAAATGACAAACCAAGCGGAAAGCATAATCTTGTGAGAAATATTAATGCCCAGCGTAGAATGTTAAATAAACCCATAATAACGGAAACATTAAAAATAGAAAAAACAAAATTATTCTTTTATTATTGTCTCCGTTATTAAGGGTCTATCTAAAGTTTTATGCTGGGTGACTCTCTTTAAGGTTTTCTACTGGGCATTAGTATTCTCAAAACATCACATTTTCCTGATTAGTAACGGCTACACCATAGAGGGATTCAATTTTCCATTCCTCTTGCTGAAACTCTGACAATGTTGAATCATCGTCTGAACTAGTCGAATTGTGCCTCCGGAACTGTCAGACGATCATATTACACGTGAAATCCTTTTACCTGAAACTAATGTGTTTTCTCAGGTATGGTCAATGAACATCTGGACTTAAAGTATCGAAACATTTTCCTAAGGTTGCCTAATTATATAATGTCTTGTTTAGGCTGCTCAGTGTTTTGAGAAAGTTTTAAAGGCCATGCCAGGGAATTATGAGACCATGAAGATATTAGGATCATTATATAGCAACTCTGATGATCTAGAAAAGAGGGAGACTGCCAAGGTATATTTATTTATTTTTATATTATTTTTAAGTATACATATGTCAAAATAATATTCGAAAAGTTCCCGAATGCCGCAGTGAAAAATTAGACGTAATTGATCTCTCTTGATGTGGTTCACTTCAATTGATTTACTAGCAGTGAACTAAAGTTATTTTTTGAAAGAGAAAGTCTTGTCAAAAATGTCTAAACTAGCGAAATTTTTGAAAATTTTGAAAATGATTAAAGTATGTGTATCATGTGTTCATGATGTCAGATTAGATTAGATAGGAAGCTTCCGAGAAAAAGTTCTAAGGACGATATGGGCCAAACGAAACGTGTACGAACCATTGTAACCACTGCTAAACTATGGGAACTAAACTACTATAAGATGACCACAAATACCAGCATTAAAACAGCAATTTTGCCGTACAAACGTTCTAACAACGTAACGTCATGGTCAGGACGGTCACAGATTTTAAACGCCCTTCTTTTCTGCAGGTTAGATTTGTTGTTCGGGCGGGGTAATCAAAAAACTTTTAAAAAATTGAGGGTTAGATAGAATTTAGTTTCTTTCTACGTTAAACCGTCTTATATGTCGACCAGTTGTGAAAAGGTTGTACATTGTGACCGACGTATTTAAGGGACATAACAAGCCCAAGGTCGAAGCCCAAAGGTTGATGCATCGCTTACACACAGAATTCTAAGGTATACAACCGACTTATATCATGGAATATTTGGCATTAACACTTAGTAACATGAAATGATCTATATATGTGGTGAAGGAAATTTTCTGACACTCGAAAATTTCCTTCACAACATATTCAACTTACATCATGGCTTGTCGAAGATTAGCACAGAGTTTTTGCAAAAGGCGTGACATTACACGCATTGACCTAGTAGTCATTAAAGCATTACAACGCTTGCTTTACTTCTTGGAAATATACTGATAATACCGTTATTAAATCCCCTATCTATTTCTCTGCATTACGTTTTCAACTATACCAAAATATCGAGATGCTTGACAAACCGCAATTGCCGATATGTCGGTGCTGTCGATGTATACTGAAAAGTTAACTAGTTTTTGTGATAAGTCTCTTTCTACACTAATTACTCTTATGAAGTTTAACCTTTTAACGACTGAATTTTTTTTCTTTTGTTCTTTGTCCTCTCTTTGTTTTGGCTTCGTTTTCTCATTTGTTCTTATATATCTGGTATCCAATATATCGGACACTGAGCGTTAAAGAGTTAAAAGGTGTGCTTAACTTTCCTAAGTCTTGCGTCTTTAAACCAAGATTGGAGTGGTTATTGTGCCATCATGCTATAGAACAATGACTGACCAAGGTTACTTGGTAAGATGGCACAATGCCCACTCTTAGTCTGTTTTACACATTCTTATATTTCTCAGTTTCTTTTTCTTTAATAGAGTCACTTGAAAAAGGTAACCGAACAGTATCCTGATGACGTTGAAGCTTGGATTGAGCTAGCTGGTATCCTAGAGCAATCTGATGTGCAAGCAGCATTGTCCGCTTACGGTACAGCTTCTCGTTTACTGAAGGATAAAGTGGGTGCAGACGTTCCTCCAGAAATATTAAATAACGTTGGAGCACTGCACTTTAGATTGGGAAACTTAAACGAAGCCAAGGTAACCAGCAATATCAATATATTGTATTTCTGTAGGTGGATACCCAGGAACCATTAGGGGCGCCGAAAAGCCTTTCTCTAACTCGTTTTTGATAGAGGTAAACCGGTAATGTACGTTCCACAGAAAAATCCATACATATCAAACCGGAAGTACAACGTTAAGTACAACGTTTAAATCCGATTAAGTCCTTTGTTAAATTAACCGTTGAATACGAAGCAGATAACAGTACTGGATGTCTAGAATTTATGGTTTGCGCGCATAATTGAATTGTGACGATGGTTTACTTGTAACTCACAAATATTTGCATTTAACTTTGAAAGGTAAGAATTTTGCTGATAGTAGCGTTCACACTCAAAACAATTTGCTTTTAAGAGGTTTTTAAGAGACCTTCCCGAAAGAAAATTGTAGATACATCCAAAACGTTGGGAGACCAGATTTCATATTATTTAAATAGATGTAGACTTACTCAATGAGACCTTTCTCCTGTAGAAAATATCTTGAAACATGTACTATATACTGTTGGCAAAGAGGTATTTGTGCGTATGTCAACTTATGTTTGAAGTCCAAATGGCCTCTTGGATGCATTTTCTTTCTCGGCATGCTTGAAGCACTTGCCAACGTCTCACGCCGTCCTCGTGAAATACTTAATGATATAAAATAATATTAACATTAAATATAGTTATCCATTCTGTTTCGGATGATGTTCAATCGAGAGTATCATACCCGTCCACTTTGTTTCATCTTGCTAGCTTAAAGATTTCGGAATACTGCCCTTGGTGAGTTTTTTGAGTTCTTTTTCTTTATTTAGAAATTCTATGAAGCTTCGCTGAATCGCGCTCAAACAGAAGGAGAACACGACGAAGGCTACTACAATGCAATATCTGTCACCACAAACTACAATTTGGCTAGATTACATGAAGCTAACTCCGAATTTGATGTCGCTGAACAGTTGTATAAAAACATTTTGAGAGAACATCCAAATTACGTTGATTGTAAGTCAGTCATAATCATTAATTTAAAGCGTATATTATTGAAGGGAAGTGAATTCCTTTCCTTTCATTCCTGAAGTTTTTTTTTCTTTCATTTCCTTTCTGTTATGCCTAGCTCGTTCAGATGGCCTATTTGTCGTTGTTTTTCAGTGCTTCACTCTGATAAGTTGAATTACAAAGAATAATGTGGAGATAAGGCAGTATATAAAACAGCGTAGAAGAATTAAAAAGGTTGGTAAACTGCCGAATTTATTTAGAAAAATTCTGACTATTCGAGCAAAGGCCCTTTTTCAGAGAGTGAAACGTCTTCTTGGATATCTCAAGAACACGTTGCACTCTCTGAAGAAGGGCCTTAGCTTGAAACGTCAGAATTTTTCTATATAAATTCGGCAGTCTAGCAACCTTTTAATTTTCTACACCGAATTACATAGAATAAATTGTTATTTGCTCGAGCAATAATGGCAGAAATGCGTTTGGTTCAGTTGAGATCTGCATAGAATGTGAGATTCAAGATTTAAGCCTGATCAACTATCTTGAGAAGCTTTCAGGAATGCATACCGATTGAAAAGTAGATTTTGTCTTCATTTTAAAAAAATGTTTTCTACCGCCGAACGCTCATTTTGAATTGGATTTTGATTCCGTAGGAACCATTCTAGTAGGGGTTTTTGTTGTGAACATGTTTCCAAATATCCGGTTTGCCAGTATAACGATTGTAATTACCAGGCACACAATGTTTGAATCCGTAAGAATTTTCAGAGGAAATGAGCAACATTTATTTGGAATTATTAAATTGTGTAGGGTTACACCATGTGAATTTAGTTAGTTCTGAGATTTCAGCCCGTACACTCGGGTCGTCTTCAGAGAGTGGTGAACTGGAAGTTTGTTCACGTCAACATAGTGTAAACCTACAGAATTTAATAATTCCAAATAAAATATTATACCACCATGCAAAGTTTCAAACAACACAAATGAACAAATGTTGTGTATAGTTGTCCCAAGTAAAGTTGATTCGTTATTTTTTGAAAAGAAGGACAATTGATGGTATAGCGAGCCCACATATTGTGCAAAGTCTAGTTGTTTGATTTTCACAATTCCCTCATCTGTTTCTTTTGCATTTTTGTGAAGGCGGAAGTTGTTGAAGATCTCGGAATCACACCATGCTGATAATAGTTAATTGTTTTAAAGACGGCAGACGATATTAAGTATTCTACAATTATTTCTTCCGATCAGAAAAGAGAACCAGTCAGCTGAGTCAACTGCTTAGCCAATTCTTTGAGTAGAATCCTTTGAATTGTGCACTGTACATTGCATTAATTTACGAAGTTCCTCGAGCCGGTCAACTCAACGAAATTCGTGAGCCCCTCTAAATCATAATATTTGTTGTCGTGAACATAACATTTAATGTTTGTTGATAAAGTGGTTGGAATGACCACATTGGTTTGAGAAATGCATATTAATGGCACCAGGAGTGTTTTATGTCAAAAATTGATCAATGTTTTCGACTAGCAAGATAGAGCACAAGTCATGCCATGCCGGTTTGCGTATAAATTCTTCCATTGCTTCGTTTCGTTGTGATTTCTTCAGGTAGTCTACGTTACTTGCAAGGTATTTAACGGCTCAATTTTTTTTCACAATCAACGTTATAGTATTTCTTCCAGTTAAAAACAAAGTCCTTTTGTCACTTTTTTATAAGCAACTCGAAATTCTTAGTTACTTTGAAAGGTCATTGCGGAGAAACCTTATCGCTTTTTCAAGAATGAATGTATTCAAACCAGTCTGGATGATAGGAGAGAAAAGGCATGGTTTTTCTTCACAACTGTCAACAGATTTGTAAACAGAGCAGTGATTTGATGCTTAAGATAGTATAGCAAGCGTACATTTTTCACTGAACCTGTTTTACCTTTAGTGTCTTCGTTAGATCTGCCAGTCTTGTGTCTTTTAATTGTCGTTTAGTATGAACCAAATTATGATTTATGTATAGGTTACCTAAGGCTTGGGTGCATGGCGAGAGATCGTGGTCAAATTTACGAAGCTTCTGATTGGTACAAGGAAGCTTTACAAATCAATCAGGTAATGTTCTCAGTACTTGGTATTAGCGAAACGTTGTTGGGAAGTTACACGATGAAGTTGTTTCTAATTTTGTCACCTGCAAAATCTGAATTGCTAGAGAAAATCTAACATCCAAGCAGTAGAAACTCCTGACGAAGTTTTCATAAGCAAGGGATACTTTGATCGCTTTGATTACGCTGTACTGTTGTTAAAACAGATATTAAAATGGCAATTGTCGTATTTATACTAGCATCGCACGTCAGTTTTGGTGATTTTATTTGAGTAAATTCATACAACTTCAAATTAGTTTGAAGCATTTATTCTGCACGAGAACTGTAACAAGTTCAAAACAATTAGAGTAAGCACATTCACAATAGCGTACCGTCGAGCTGCTATTTATAGCACGAAATGCGGATAAACAAACCGAAATTGACTCTCAAATGATTGCAAATGAGCTATTTCTATTGTTGGGGCCGCAAGAATTATGGGTAAATGCGAGCAAACACGAACACTGACGTCATCTTGACGGAGCGCTATTAAATTAACATTAGTCATACTATTTTGAAGTGAAAAGGTACCAAATAATAGTGATAAGTACTTACTTTAGAGTCTTAGGAAATCTTAATGATCAAACTATGGAAGACCTTGGACTCAGGAAAACTCTGAACTCCATGCGGGACTCGAACCCGCAACCTTCTGAATGCTAGCCAGACGCTCAAATCATTGAGCCACAACAGGTGGGCATTTTGTTTTGACCGTGCACTAGAAAAGCACGGAATTTAAACAGGCGGCCCGGATCGAGTCACCATTTTCAAAATGGTGGGCATAAGAAGTTATTTCGTACTACTTTGCTATAGCAGGGGTTTCTTCTATGGACAAGATTTTTATTTTTAAAAACAAGTAAAGCAGTACGGTATATATTTCTCTTCGAAAGAGTGGTATTTTTACAACAAATGTTTCACATGGTGTTAAATGTTGATATTGTTGTCGATAAATCACTCGAATGTAATTATAACTTTTCAATCTTTCACACCG
Organism: Nanipora kamurai; assembly: GCA_036872915.1. Classification (NCBI taxonomy): domain Eukaryota; kingdom Metazoa; phylum Cnidaria; class Anthozoa; order Scleralcyonacea; family Helioporidae; genus Nanipora; species Nanipora kamurai. The sequence goes on from JBAHVQ010000218.1 coordinate 12,823, forward strand.
ATAAGAATGTGAATTTTCCTCAAGTTACTGAAACATTACGACAGATTTTCAGAATAATTTCTTTAAAAACTTT
>JBAHVQ010000218.1:30669-44287 GCA_036872915.1 Nanipora kamurai
TCGTTCTTTCCGAAGACTCAAACTAGACCCTCTGCTTACCTTTAAGTACAGTTTGTTGCAGATGTAACAAGATGTTGTTTTCTTAACCATTTGACTGCCAGATTTTCTTCCTTTGTCGAGTAAAACCGTCTGGCGTTAGCCAGAGTAAAATAATAAGGTCGACTGTGGTCGACTTCGGCAGTAAAAGAGTTAAATCTTTCACCTGTAACAATTGTTCATACCTTTTCCTTTCCATACAATTTGTTAAAAACGACTGAACTTCTTACTCTTTCTTCCTGTATGGTGTTAGTTTGTTGGAACTTTCTTTCGATTACCAATTCTCTACTAACGTTTTATGCAATAATTACGCTCAGACCTTATGAATACAATCCCACACAATGTATCGCAGAAGGTATGTCTCACGTCACGAGGTATTCACCAATCGTGGAAGTGTTTGGAAAATCCGAGCAACCATCCTAGGTGATGGTGTACGGCAGTAGACCTACTGCTTTTTTAGAACGCCTTTGAAGTCCAAGCCTTACGGAAAATACACGTACGAGATTTCATATGTGAAATTGGAACATACAGTAAGTGGTTTTACATGTGATTACACATGAACCACATCTAAACCAGATGTGAAAGACATGCGCAAAACATGTGGAAATTTTTTTAACTGTGAAAAACGTCAAAAAATTTCACATTTGAAAATTTTAATTTTCTTTAATTTTTTCTCTTGGGGCCGAATGCGATCACATGAAATTGCACGTGTCAAGTCATATGACGTATTCGTAAGAACCGTGCTACAGAACGCTATCGATGAAGTCATGTACTGACCTTTGATTTTCAGCAGTTTTCTTGTGTTCGGAAGAAATTTGTGTAGCTGTCGGGTAATAATTTAACACGTTGGGGTTCCTGCCGTTTTCTATCCGATGTGCCCTACTGCCCACGGCGACGTATGCGTATGGCGTTTGATAAAGTCATTTGGCCTACCAGGTTTTCCTGTAATTTTTCTCATCCTGATGCATGTGATCAAATGGATTCACTCACGGAAGTATTGGACCATTTGAGCAAAGCTATATGGTGCAATGATTCAGTACTCTTGCTCGTGAGTCCATTCGGTCACATGGTCATGGGTCAGGATGGGGAAAGTCCCAGCGACAATCGCTAGTGTGAACGGGTCTTAAAAAGAAGGTACTGGATCTCGGCAAGCTTAGGATACTTAGTCTGGCAGAAAAGTCCTTGCGGGCGAACAGTGCTATTCAGGCTTCGAACAGTCAAATTTTAGTACCCGCCAAATAGCACTGGGATGCAGATACCTCGGGGAAAAATTAAATTTAGTTATTCAAAGTATGGATTATGCTGTTTATTCGCTAAGGCTTATCGACTTGATGAGCCTTTCAGGCATCTTTAATAGTTGGGTCTGTTAGGTCCAGAAATTGTTAAATCATTGCCTGCTGGATAATATCACCAAACTTCTCACAAACCTTCCTTAGGGTAATAGAAATAATTTCAAATTATGTCGCAAGGGGTGACATCGAATATCTTATCGGAAGGCGAGGTATTAACTTCGTTTTCTGGATAATGACTTTATCCTATAAATATATTATTAATGGAGTAAACAAGTCAAGAATAAAAGCCTCGATCATTATGACTGAATGACTGTTAAGATGTTAAAATAAGAAGGAAACAATTTTTGATGTATGTTGATCAATATGTTGTATCCAAAACATGTGCGACAATGATTAAGTTACATGATCCACTAATGCCCTTCCCGGCAGGTGTCGCCCCCCTAAACTTAGATCTTGAGGCACCCCTTCTAAAATACTTTGCCAGATTAAAAGGTAAGCCTGTGCCAAATTTCATGCTTTTATCCGACCTGGTAACCAACTTTCTCATTGCACACCGGATGAGAATCCGGTTGGCAATGAGAAACTCTACTATCAACCGTTCCCAGATGAAAAATAGCGGATGAGTTTGCTTCAAGTGTTTCGGGACGCATTACACCTCAGAATTTTCAAGGTTCATCCAAAATCGGTAGAGTTGGCATATATGCAGAGGGTAACGGAGCAAGTTTAGGACTGCGAATAATCACATGTGTATCTTCAGGTTTCTTGTGTTCTGCGACGTCCTCTGTCTCCACATATTCTCTTGCTTGCTGCCTTACGTCAGGTTTTCGTTCTTTAAGACGTCGGGAACGTATTCTGTGGTGGATTTCAAGATCTGCCTTTGCTTCAACTATTTCAGGATATCCTTCGTATGGTTCTGACTGTACCTGAGCATCTTTTCGCGAAGGAAAACTACTCAAACTTTGTGTAGGCTTTTTCCTCGGTCCCCTACTAACTCCAGCTTTCTCAAGCAGTTGGTTAACGTGGTATTTCTCCTACAATGATAAAAGATTATAACTTATTTCAAGCGACTAACATAAGACGTTTGAGAAACAACTACGCCAGTCAACACCCACACGCTGCTTCATTATTTCCCTGTGGACAGTTGAAGCTACACATATAGAAACTTTTGAAAACAGGAACTTTTTAAAATTTTTATTAACAAATCTTCGTGGACGATGACCTAACATCAACATTTTCTTTGCAAATGTAATGTAACTGATTTATTAACATACTCACTCTTCGTTCGGCCATTTTGACGTGAGATGGCACATCAGGGATCGCCAGTGCAATGAAAAATTTTACCGCAAATACTATGTGCTGCAAAAAACAAAACACCTTGCTATTGTTATTAATACGTCAGTGACCAGGGTACATCAGTGTATTTAAAATAAGTCATTTTTATTAATCTCTTGACCTTATTCCATTTTTAACACATTTTAATTCCACATTACGTGAATTTTGCCTGGTGTAACAACACTGCACTTAAAATAATTTGTGACTATTATAACCCGCCCATCAGCGTGTCATTCGGTGAAAGAGGCCTTATTCAAGAAAGTTTGAAATATCTGGCTACAGATTTCTTTTCCGTTTTAACGAACATATTTAGAGTTATATTTTCAAACCCAAATATGTAGCCTGTTCCCAGCCGGAAATTTCGAAAAGCAGAAATTATAGTCTGCAAAACTGTGAATCGTAACCGTGTTCTGTGACGAAAGACACGCGTGCACAAATTACAGCTTTCATAGTTAATTCATGGTAAATTACCGTCAATGGCCGACATTGTTCTCTTGTAGATGAAATAGTAATATTATACAATTAATTCCGAAATTTGAGCCAATCCAGAGGTGACATAAAGCCATTGAGCTTATGAACCAATCAATCAGCGTCACTTATTTTTCCATGTAAACGCTTGCATCATGGAAGTGTGTAGCAGACCGTAATTTCCGCTTTTCGAAATTTTGGGCGGCGAGCAGGCTAATGTACACGCCGACATTCTTTAATCAAACCAAGTTGTTACCGCGGGTATTGTTTTGGGTTATCTATGGCGGGACGATTAGGTCTGACGTGATATAGACACGAGCTGCGAGATACGTTCAGCACATAATGACGTCAAGTTAAGTGGAGAATTAATGGTCTTCACATCTAATCTTGTAGGTGTTGTGGACCTATTGTTTGGCGACAAGGACTTGGCAGTATTACAACAACCAATCAATACCGGCACATGCGGTGTGTTGTTATAATACGGTCTACAATTTGTGAATAATGAAGCCGGGAGTTACACAAGTTAGACAAGAGATATGTAACGTTGAACATAAATCCAATAGGTTAAACTTAAAAGCTAAAAAATATTCGAAAAAAGTTAAAAAAAAAAGTTATAAAAAGGTAGATCCTGCAGGAGATCACAGAAACAAACATGTGTGAAAGGTGTATTACTCATCTGTTGCTTTAACAATGTTGTTGTGTGGCAAAGCACCCGGGCGATCTTCAATGTTTCTGTATTAGCCCTTGACCAGGTACAAGCGAGGGAGAGCACCAGTCTTATTTAACTGTGAAAAATGTAATTATAGCAACAGTCAAACTTTCCAAGCTTCCTAGCTGAAATATAATCACATAATCACAGAAATATAATCACAGGAGCGATTTTATTAAAACTGGCAATGCATTCCCCCGGACATTTACAAATTCTTGGTGCTGTACCAGGCTACTTGATTTCTGGCGCATGGCTCAAAAATAAAATACACCAAAGAAATGAAATAATGCCATACATGACGTACTAAACTTTCGTAATGTGCTCAGTTCACTTTTGAATGATGTTACCAATTGAATGACTCTAAATTCTAAACCTAATAGCACTGTTAAAAATAATTTAAATTTCTTACTTTTCAACTGTCTTATAATACTCATTTGCATGTTATGCGAAGCCTTTTTACCGACCACAAGAATGAAAAAAAATGCAACCTCCCAAGAACGTACGGATAGTTTAAATATCTTCCTAGTTATTTGCAGAATGCGATTTATGTGAAAAACGCACTCCTCCGGCACAATAGTAGACCCTAATGGGTCTACTGAGAGAGACCTCGAGAGGAATTTACGCAATAACCCCTAATATTTTGCAACGAGTTTAGCTGAAAAAAGCTTGGGGAAAAAACAATTTTTTCTGTTCTTATTTGCTGATCTTTACGACTGGTTCCAATAACTGAATAGACGCCCCGAAGTTGCGGACTTGCCTTAGTAATAACTGTACTGTCTATAACCAATGTTAGATACCTCAAATCCAATAATTAACCATAGTCTGTTTCGATCTGAAGTCTGTTCCGTGATGGTTTGACTTAGAACAGTGACGTTAGTTGTGCTGTTGAACAGCTCTTGAGTAACTGTAACAAGAGTTGAACCACCCTCCCAGTTTCGTCCATACTGCGATGTAAATGCCACCAAAAATGAGTTTGTCACAACACCAACGATATTTAAGAACTCCAAAATAGCGTACCACATTCCTACAAATAAATGCACTATCTAAGCTTGTGAAACTCATCAGTAATTCATGAGGAAAATTCAAAAGAAATTAATGTTTAATCAGTGTATGTAAATGTGATACAACTACTAGTGGTTGTATCAGATTCACATATCAGTTCTGTCTCGACTCTCCAACATTCAAACCGCTTTTTTTTTAGTTAAAATAACTTCAACATCGTCGTTCTTGTTGTAAACACTACTTACAAATTTCACAAAAATCGCGGGATATTTTAATGTTGTCCAGTTCTAAGACAGGAATTTGGCTATTTACTTCTTTCATGCTGTTTTTAGATAACGCATTCATATAGAGCCATCCCATATTGAAAATGAAACGATTAAATTTAACTCCTCGCTATCTTTTCCATATGGAGCACTTCCCTGGCAAGTCTGGATCACATAAACTTGTTGTTTCTAGCCTGGGTACATTAACCTCATGTAGTAGGTCACAGATGGTCCGAGGACCACGCTGAGGGTTAACAAACCCGTGAAGTATCAAGAAACGTTCTGGAATAGTATCTAACTTAATACAGAACATTTTACTTTCATGAAAACAATTAAACGTTCGAGCGAAAACTCGACATGAACGAAGGATTGTTAAACATTGTTGAATATTTTTGCGGTTGTTAAATATTGTTGAGTATTTTTGAGGGTTGTTAAACATTGGTGAGTATTTTTGAGGGTTGCTAAACATTGCTGAGCAATTAGGTAAGGATTAGAGTTAGAATTAGGTTAGGGTTAGGATTAGAGTTAGGATTAGTTTTTGGGTTTAGTACAGTAAAAAAAATCGGAAAACGCAACACAAAAGGCATACGTGATGCTAACGGCTGATAATCCCCGATTTCACACCACCTAGTTCAATATACAATGCATTTTCCCTAATGGGTCCATCACTGGTCAAATAGCTCGTTTGAAGTTGAGTGTATAGACCACTTTCACAACGGATACCAAATTAAATATTCTTTTATGCGCACATTCTGTTATGTGCAAACCTTTCTCACCTCGTTTGTATGTCTGCAGTTCAAAAGAATCTTTGCTTCCTAACGAGGCTAGAAAGTCTAATTCAAATGCACACAAAGGAACATTTAAAATAGCAGTCATTATGAAAGTGGTTTATTTTTTTACTACCGATATCTTCAGCTCTAAATGCTACGGGTCTCCTGTTGGTCCACAGTAATCTTTTGGCATCCATTCGCAGATCAAACATGTTGGTGAGAAGAGCAATGAGAGGTGCCAAAGGAAATGCAGCCGCAAAAATCTAAACAAAATAGCAGACATTAACTGGATGAAGGAAGAGAAAGAAAAGAAATAGGAGGAATTGACAGGAAAAGTCAGGAAAAAACGATAGGAAAAGGAAGGATGTGGTTTTGTTTGAATTTGTCGCTTTGCATAAAAGGGGTTCAAGCTTTATTATTCTTTATAAAATAATCTCTTGAAAACGTGCGTTGTTACCACCCAAAGCCGAGTTTACATAGCTCAACGTAAGCCCGGAAAAGCAAACGCCACTACCAAACCAAAGCCATCTTGAACAGCAGTGGCGGATCTAGAAATTTCGTTGAAAGTTAAGGTTAGGGTAAAGATTAAAAGGAAATAAAATGGAAACAGTTGTATGCAATGTAGATGTGGTATATACCCAGGAAGTCAAGGAAAGGAAGAAAACAAGAGAAGGGATATGGGAACAGATAAATGAGGAACAGAAAAAACCCGAGTGTGACTTTAGAATATAGTGTTAGAATGCAGGAACCCCATCAGCTTCCTCAGGATCTGGCGGTACAATAAAATAAAAATAATTTTTATATTTTGACAGTAATAAAGAAGAACTATTTCTGCAATTTCTTCTAGTCGTTTTATAAATGAAATAGAAAATATTTCTGTGGGTGTCTATTAAATTATACAAACACTCGTAGAAGTTTGTGAAAAGTATAAAAGGGTGGAAACACTCGCTCATCGGACTCGTGTTCCAACTACCATTTTTTGTGGTCCAAAACTTCCACTCATCTTTATATAACTCGACAGAAACACGATCGATGTTTTCTATTTCTTAATGGGAATAAGGTTTAATAAAAATAAAACGCCCTTAGGTTAATTAGCAATTCATGTGGCTGCAAAACATACCATCAAAAATCCATACTGTATCACTAAAGAAAAAAGAAAATGTAGGTTGATATTGATAGAATGTTGCCTAAAGTTCGTCTAACGCAAAACATTGCATGCCTGTTTGTTTGTAAGCTGTTCCCCGAGAGTATCACTCTTAATTCAATTTTTAATCAACTGTCTGTAATTTGCAAAGAACAATTTATTTTACAAACAAACTCATTTCAGACAGGATAATATATTTAAGTAATAACGAAATATTTTTCCGTATGGAAGCGCAATATGTTGACATCACACTGACTTCATCAAAAAAAGATAAAAACTCCGCATTATTAACATATCGTGCTACATTTTTGAAAGCAATTTAAACAAGGTTTGCTGCCTTTATTAAATAAAATTACTGGAAATTGTTATAATTCTGATGTTTCATAGGAATTTTTTCCCCATAAAAAAACTCGATACGTGAAGCATTTTTTAAACATTCTAAAATTCCATGGATACTTTTTCAAAGAAGACAGTCCACATTCAAATACGGCACGACTTTTTATGTCAATTTTTGCAGTTGCCGAAACAAAATTTCGATAAACATTCTTTACAAATGTCATGTTTCAGGCACCAACTTTTTGAGGAGTATTTAGTTGCGTGAAAAATTGGCGTCCCTTGCAACACCATCTAAATACTATTCGTCGCTTTTCAGAGCACAGTGGGAGGATCGTTTAACCATAATGTCAGCTCTCAAGTCTCAAAAAGACAAAAAGAGGTTAAATCTGTAGAGCATTTGTTGAAACAGTAAAGACATTGAAACATCTCACACACGTCTCAGGGTCTTTGTGTTGAGCCTTATATGTTATTATAAACTTAATGCCAATAAGTAAAAAAAGGTATTCTACATTATACCAGAATTCAATTCATCATGTGCCCACCTTTCTCATTGTATTCTGACAATGTAAAGTCTTCGACTGTCGGTTTTTTAAGTTCCCTTTCAATAAATTCTTCAACTGAGAAATTCATTGAACTATTGACTTTACGATTTCTGGTACACCAGCCACACGATCTTCTTATCCCTTTTTGCCACAAATTTTGAAGCCACCTGGAAGTAAATATAGAAGCGCTTATCGAGAAATAGTTGCGTTCAGTACACCAGCGACGATATGCTGATACACTGGTATATCGCTATATTTCTTGCCATGATACAAATATTAATGCTTGAGACTAATAATTGATCAGCCTTAAATTTTGTCGTCACCTCGCTATACACCTTCTCACCAAATGATAAGATGACTGGGTTGAAATGAATGACGTCCTGGGTAAATACCGAATACGCGTCCAATACACAGTGATGCATTAAACAATTATTGCAGATACATCAAGAAACATTGCAAGTGACAGACTTCACTACTTTAGCATATTAACACAATCTTACGCAAAATGATAATTCATGATCAGAGATGTACGAATCACTTCGCTCCAGTCCCATCAAATTCATCCCAGATTTGGACCTGAAAATCACTTTTTCGGATCGTTTCTCAAAAAAATGTTTAGTTTTGACTTTGTCATCATCGAGTCGAAAATAGACCCCGCTCTTAAGGGTTAATTGGGGACCTCGGGATACGTAAACGGGTAAAAAAATACATGTTCTTGTTTCCACGTATCAGTTGCTATCAATTACATAAACGTTTGTGGATACTTCCATGTTTTCCTTCGACGTTATCATTATATTTGCTGATTTTTTTCCCCATACAGCAAAATCACCCGGGACGTTTCAGTGATCCTTCGAAATTGTGCCGTGCGAAAGTAAGCTCAGAAATAAACAAAAACACTCAGAAGGTTGATAATAAAAATATACTAAATGTTATAGCCGGAAATATTAACTTACGGTAGTATAGTATCACTGAACAGCTTCGGCAGTGGTTTCATTATCATCAGCATGGCCACTTGTAATGACAACATGGTCATACAATCATTATTTTCACCACAACCGTCACTATATTCGACTCCTTTCTTAAGTACACCTTTCTCATTCGTACTCTACAAAAACAGGTTAAAATTCACGTAAGTCACCATATAATATGCTGGTTTGTTTGCCATAGCATGTCATCTTCGGCACGTTATATCTAGTCAAGGTTTTTTCTAATTTTGTGTTCCAACTTGTGTTGTTATAGGAGTTTTTTTACCAGACCTTTATATTCAGCCCAATACCGCTAGCGCTTTCTTGCTACCCTACCCAATCCGTATTTTTTTCGAAGCGTTTCCTATTCCATTTAATTTCCTATTTTCCTTTGTCTCTTTCCATCATTCGTTTTCTTTTTGCTTTCTTTTCATATGCTTGGCAATTTTTCTCCGTCCTCTACAATTTAAAAATAGTTTAATTATTCTTTACAGAAAAATACTTACTCCTCTGAAAAATGCGATGTAATACAATGAAGCATAAGAGTTGACAAACTGGAATGCGAAAAGTTTTACTATAAGGGCGTCTTCGTGCGTCGTTTGGGTACGATGGTTTTCTATATTAACAAAAAGATTAAATAAGGCATAAAGCATTTGAAAAAAATGTTTTTTCTCACAAACTGGATACATCGCTTATCAAATGTTTACCTGTCTTACTGGAGGCGTCATTAACCCTTTCATAAAAAACGGGTTTTCTCAATGACGAGTAAGATCTTCTGGCGTTAGCAAGAGTAAAATTGTCAGACGTTAGCCAGAGTAAAATCATACAGTACTTCTTTTAAAGGGAAAGGGTTAAGTTTTAATTTTATAACGCTTTTTAAAAGTTTATATAAAAATTTTTATCAGTCTTCTTTAAAAAGGAAGACGATCCCAAGGGACAGTGGAGTACTCAGGTTTTTTTCGTTGGGGAGGTTTATAAAATTTCCGACAAGTTTTCCGAGGTTATAGTTTATCATGTGCTATGATAAGCGGAAAATCCACTTTGAAATCAAAGAGTTTGACTGACGCATGTTGAGAATTTAGACAGGGATAAGAAAATAATCTCTTTTTTAATAAAACATTAAATTATCAGCTCAAATTTTCCTGCAGAAATGTCTGCTGGGGGTGATCACCTCGCTCCCCCTATATATATATATATATATATATATAATCTTCAAGAGTCCGCTCCACATAAAACTTAAAACTTACTTCAAAAACTCATTAATAATTCACGAGGAAAACACAAAGGAAAATCACAACCGTGTCGTATCTTTATATGTAATAAAGATACGCTCGTTTTTCTTGTCGAATTTTCTCGGCATAGAAAACATTAATTTTCAAATTTTCTTCGTAGATTTTCGTGTTGAGGGGTTCGTTTTTGAAGCCATTCAAAAAACTCGTAGTTCGTGTTTTATCGGCTAATGCTTATTGTTTAAGTGTAAGAGCTCTTTTACTTTTTAGGTTATACTGAATCACCCGGTATATTATATATAATCTATTATACAATATAATATAATATAATACAATACAATAAAATACGATACGATACGATACGATATGATATATGATATAATCTATATATACAACAGCCCAGATTATACCAGCCGCACAAAGACGACACAAGAATAACGAATGGCAACAACAGAAAACAAAACCATTTTTTGGTCCAACATACTCGCCGAGATCATCCACCTCTCAACCAAACCACGACACACCAACAACAAAACTGGCAGAATCAGGAATTCTAGAGTCAGAGAGCAAAGAACCAAGGGTAATTAATATTTCTTCAAGAGAACTTTGTGACAGCGAAATAACACTCTTAGAAAAAGGACTGAAATTTGCACCAACGCCAAAACACAATAAAAGAGAACTAAAAAATGACTTACACGAATTTGGAAGAAAATTATGGCTGCTTGAACACTTCCGTGGTCATGCACAACAACCAGTGAGATAGTTCGCTAGTAAAAAAACACATCAAATTTTGTTCCTCCACTGCCAAACAATCGCCACCTTACATTATGTCCAGAGAATATTTCAAACCTTCATGAAAAAACTCCTACGCTCAGACAAAAAAAACAAAGTTACCTCATCCGAAAGAACGGCACTCAAAAATTTGGAAAAACATGAATAATCATTAAGCAGGCAAATAAAGGACATGGATAAGTCGTATTATCGAGACAAAATGCTGAAAATGATCTCAGATACCGAAACGTACGTTCAAATAGACAAAAACGAATATGACATGGTTATGAAAAAGATTAAAAGACTAATGAAACAATGCAAACACGAACTAACCAAACAGGAAATTGACTATATAAAAACATTTCATGGTAAACGTCAAATTTCCGAAAATTCACAAATCCTCGGCAATCAATACTGCAATTGAAGAACAAAACTCAACACAAGTAAAAATAATACCACCGATAGACGTACCATTCAGACCGATAGTAGCAGGACCTTCTTCACCATCTCACCGGTTAAGCAACTTTATTGACACTATTTCAAAACCTCTTTGTGACGAAGTACCAGGTTTTATACGAGATGACTTAGATTTCTTAAACCACATCCTCAACGAAGTTGACGAAAATACAATTCTGGTAACGTTTGATGTCGTAAGCCTCTACACAAGTATTCCGTACGATCTGGGACTGGAGGCAGTAAAATATTGGCTAGAAAATTACAATACATCCCCACTCGACCTTTTTCGACAGAATTTATCCTAGATGCTATTTCTATTATTTTAAAACAAACACTTTTTGGCTTGACGACAAGCATTACAAGTGGATTCAAGGCACAGCGATGGGTACAAAGATGGCGCCAACTTATGCAACTTTAGTTACGGGTTATTTAGAAAAACGCCTATATAACTGATATAAGAAAATATACGGAACAACTGAAACAGATTTATTTATCAAAATATTTAAAAGATTCTTGAATGATTGTTGCCTCTAGTGGAACAAATCAAAGCAACGTCTAATGAATTTTCACCAATTACTCAACGGTTTGCTCCCGAAAATCAAGTTTACGATGGAACAAAGTACGGACAATTTACCATTTCTAGACATTTTACTGCACAAGGAGGGGAATAAGTGATATACCGACATACTTCAGAGGAACCGACACGCATCAATATTTGCACTTTAGATCCTGCCACTCAAAACACACGAAATGCAACATCCCATACTGTCTAGCTAGAAGAATTTGCATCATTGTTACAAAGGACGAACTAAGAGAACAGCGCCTTGGGAAACTTGAAAACTTCTTAAGAAAACAAAAATCCCCAGAACAAATAATCACAACGGGAATAGAAAAGGCACAAAAACTCAGCATACAAGAATTAAGATCGCCTAGGAAAGAAACTCATCAAAACGAAATTTTCCCATTTGTAATTACAAACAATCCCAACAACCCGCAAATTATCGGCCAAATGAAAGAAACTTTAAATTTTTTGAACAATTGAAGAAAAATGAAAAGCATAACGGACCAAAGAAAATTAGTGATTTGCCGTAGCCAACCAAAAAACCTAAAACATCACCTATAGAAGGCAGAATTCTCCTCAACCCAACATACGCCGATGGTTACAAAATATAACGAGCCAAGATGTGGGACATGCGAATACCTATTCACCGGAGAGTCAATTCTACTCTTAAAAACGGGAAAGTATGGAAAATTAAAACATCAATGAACTGCAAAGCAAGAGATGTAATCCATTTAGTCATTTGCATGAAATGTGAAAGTTTTTAGGTTGCACAATCAAAGAATCTACAAAAGAGAGTGACACTCCACAAGGAACAAATACGACATGATCAATACGGACATTTAATGGTTGGCGAACATCTTAAAACATGCAATGGTGGACTAATTCCAGCAGACTGATCAGGGAGTCAAAAGAAAAGAGATAACTGGAACTCTTAAACCCGACCTGAACACTACCCAGGGTCAAAACTAATAAAAACAAACGAATTACTAAACTTTTTAATAAAATCATATGAGTAATATAGCTATAATATTAAGAACAGTCGTATATAAGTGATGATGCAATACCAGAAAATTTTTCTATAAATAGATAAAACAATTAACATAACGATAGATTGACGTAAACTTATGTATAAAAGGAACCTAACCACTTGAGTAATCTCACACCTGAAGAGCTTGTAGAAGCGAAAACGTTTGTGTGTCAAATAAAATGCTATTTATTTGAAACGGACAAGCGGTTATTCTACATTTATCTTCTTTTTGTCGCACGATTTTTTGACGTGATGTGAGACGTTAGAGGGTAATCTTCGCATCTAGAGAACATAAAGCGGTATGGGATACGGTATGTTGTGCGTCATATATCGGCCAATATAGACACTTTTAATGTAGACCATATGACTTGTCCAGACTGCACTTAGCAGTACACATGACAACTACGAAACAGTGCAAATAGTAATCTTCGCTCTTCCGTCTAAGTCCATGTAGCTCAAGATCAATGGTTAGAGTATCTCACCGGTGATCAGAAGGTTACGGGTTCGATTCTCGTCAGGGGCTCAAATAACTTTTCTGAGTTAACAAGCTTGAGGAGCATGCGCGATTTCGATCTACATACATCAAGCTACTACATGTCGCACAACATCGCCCAATATATATATCTATTTATAATATCAAATTCAGTTACTCACATTCACCTTCCAACACTAGCTAGGTCTACATTTGTACTTGTTACATGTTCTCAGCTGCTA
>JBAHVQ010000219.1:4575-15743 GCA_036872915.1 Nanipora kamurai
ATCCGACCTCTTAGAGTGAGAGAGCCAATTAAACAAATAAGTAAATAAATAAATAAATAAATAAATAAATAAATAAACAAATTAATTAATAGTTAATTAATCAATAAAACATCCAGTGAAACAGTGAAGAGTCAAGATAAACGCTAAAGTCTGCTGTCGAGTAAAATAAAGCAGTTTCCTCATTCACACTGCATTCCCTTTTCAGTTAACTAAGCGGTTGCACCTAGAGGTCCAGTGATACACAGGAGGAAACCGGAATATATTCTTCTCACATGCGACCACAGAATCGAACCCTTGGCACAGAGGTGAAAAGCACGAGCACTAATACTGTTCCACCAATATCAGGACATCGCTGTATCGTGTTGTCTATTTGTTAACAGGTAATCGTAAACGTTTTTCCCCTGATCCAGTGAAAGGAAGGGTCCAGTCAACATCTTTACTCTTCTTTTCACGTGGTACACCACGAAATTGTAAAAATTTTTAAAATCAAAATGTTTAACTTCAGTGAAATTGTAGAAAAATCTCGTGCCCGCACGCTACTCTAGCGTTTCTGCCACGTGCTCTGGCAGTTTGTTTCCATTTAGAGACGGTCACTGTTTATGGAGGGGGGAGCGAAAATTTCCTGAAAGATGAAATATTTAAAGGTGTGAAAATGGTAAGTGACCCCCTGTTATTCCAAAGTTTGGTATTGACCCTTCACAATCCTTTTAGGGATCCATTATCATCATTTGTGTGCATGAAGAAACTAGTTAATGTTACACAAGGAGTAACCATCTCACAAGCATTTGAAATGTGTCTCTTTACAAGCACCTTGTTTTGTGACGGCATTGAAGAGTCTTCAACAACATAAACAGTTGAAAACTGACAATTAGTGCAAGGAGTAAAGATATTTAACCCTTTACATCATATAAAGAGAAATATAAATTATTCAGTCTAATAAAAATCCTTTTGAAAATCCTTCGAAATATGTCTATGCATCCACTTTGCTTACATTAATTTTTTCCTGTCCGTATAGGTCCTCAGTGATCTATGGAGACTTTAGTATTTTACTCTGGCTACCACCACACGATTTTACTCGTCCAGGGGAAGGTCCTTGGACAAGACAGAGTTAACAAGGTTTGAAAACTTATTTCCTTAACTCCTTCCTGTCCGTATAGGTCCTCAGCGACCTGTGGAGACTTTAGTATTTGACTCTCGCTAACGCCAGACGATTTAACTCGTCCAGGGGAAACTCAACGGACAGGAAAGAGTTAAACAGCGCCTACACAGGGTTGGAAGTTAAAGGGTTATAGGGACCTTTATACTGATGACATAAATACAATTCCAAAAGATTGAACATAACAGAACCGGTCTACTAAGGAGTTTTTAAGAAGATACTTTTGACGAGTGAAACTGTCAGGCGTCAGCCAGGGTAAAATAATAAAAGTCCCCGTATCATGGAAGGAGTTTATACTATTTTGTTAATATTTTTAACATACAGAGAGCAGCAAGGGAGTTAAATAGCTAAATATTGAAAAATTATTTCTGGAAAATTTTAGCTGAAGTCATTCGCTAAAACAGTCCTTCGTATTTGGATTGGTTTTCCCTCATCTTAAAATTTCATAAAAGTGTGATATATCAAACCATAAACGTTAGCCAGACAACTGGTGATGACTCTTTTCCACTTACTGGATCAATGAAATGTTATAGATGACTTTAATTGACCACGACCCTTTCACTGCTAAAAATAAATTCACCCACTTATGGTCATTCTAAAATAGCTTTCCTTGCCTCAAACGTATATCTCGAAATTATTGGCACGACAAATCTTTCTGTTTACGTTATGTCTTTATGTCGTTATTCACTAATACCTACCAATGAGGGGAAAAAACTTTTGATACTTTCGTAGCATAGCTGGTGCTAAAATATAGAGACAGAACATTGATCAGCTGGAATGACTAAAGTTTACGTAAGTTGCAAAGATTAGACGGTTTTGAGGACAAACAAATGCCAGTTTAGACGGCGTCACTTCTGCTGGTGACTATGAAATGAAAACTATTTTCTTGAATTTTGTTCTTACTATCGTGCCTAGTTTGGAAAGCAAAGGAGGAAAAAACTTCTAGAAACTGACAGAAGAGGATTAGAAATCGTGGGTGACCGAGCTAGACTCTTGATACATCTCTAATGGACGCTACCTTAGTCCTCGTTTGCACTCGCAATACTTACATAATGGATCGAGCATCTATTTTGACTGTCTTTCATATACAATCAATGAATCACATAGTGGATAGAAATTTATTGAACTGAAATGTTGTACGTCCGAGAAGGGACGCTAGCACGATTTCTGAGTGGGGTGGACAAAATCATACCTAACTTGCCCTCCTTCGGGAAAAGTCTTTTTGGGTATTTCAGAGCCTTGGATGCTCCTTTAACGCATTTCGAGCGCAAGCATGACGAAAAAAGGCATAACTTTCTTAATAAGTGTATTAAATATTTAGCTGAAACAGAATTTTGACCAATTTCCCCCATGCATTGACTCATCTGGTTATTAAGCAGGGAGAGTAAGAAAAAAATCCTCTTATCTGCTTAGTCTTAAAGTTCTTAATGTTTTTAGGGAATTAATATTTGTAAGTTTAAACCTAAAGTGTAAGGAATATTTCACAAGGTAACGTGGTTGGCATATTACCAGATTCTGACAAAGTAACAATACATTCCAGAGCCAGCTGCCTTACGTTACTATCAAGTTCCACATTCGACACTGTCTAAAAAGGTGCATAAAATAAATGTTAAAAGCTGGGATATCATTCCTTTATTATATTACCACAGTAAATGAGATAACTCTAGTTCGCGGAGAATTAATAAAACTCGCCTCTGTGTTTGACATAAAAATTTGTGTTTAGCAATAGCGCTAAATGTTTGCTTATATATTTTCTTTACACTTCTATCTGAGTTTCTGTTAGCCATTCCTAGATATGTTTAAGAAAATGCAATGACCCGTCACAAAACAGTTATCAAGTAACGACCTTTTCAAAATATTCCCCAGGGTAACGCAAGGAGAGAGTATTTTCATGATTAACCCACACTGCGAAACTTTGTCATCCAACATGGCGGCCAAGAGTAAAATGCACTTTTATACGGCAAAACCTTTACTACTTCTTCTTAAACTTGACATGAGCAACGTTGCAATGTTTCCTTACTGGTTTCTTGTGGTTTGATTACAGAAGTTTCTTTTGAAACCGGATTTTCATAGATAAAAAAAATTCATCCTGTCACGTGACTGACGACCAAATTGCCTATTTCTCCATGGTAATGAAAGATATGAAGACCAAAACTTCAACCTGGTACTTATAACTTCAATGCTTGCTGTTTTAAGATAATTGATGTCACGTGACATCTTGGTGCAAGTCGCTTATTCAATTTAATTATATGAGACATTCTCGCAACAATTTAACCATATTCTATGAGGATGTATAACGTGCTGATTTTATTTTAGAATCATCCTTCGGGTCTGTGAAGCATGGGGGGGGCCCAGTTTAAAATGAACTAAAGACAAGATTTGTACTAGGACGGATGTTTTAGCTTTCTTAACAATGTACAGTTTGTGAATTCTTGATATTTTGTAACCTAATTTGCATATAATCGTGGCGATCAATTTTCCGGGCGAAAAACGTAATCGAAGAATAAAGATTAAAGTATGCGTGAACATATCCGAGGACTGGTATCAAGGTTGCCAGGAAGCGGCAGGCGTTCAAATTTCAATTGACGACAGCAAATGAAATCAAACCACCAGAACACGGAAAAAAACCACATGTACTACAGACAACGTTTGGTAGGAAAAAAAGTGCTTTCTACTTGAGAAAAAAAGTTAATTACAATGAGAAAATGAATGCCAGGCAAAAGGATTGGAAATGTGGAGCGAATGAAAGCAAGCTAACGGTGATCAGGAAAAAGCAGAAAGACTCCGTAAGGACCGACAAAAACTTTTGAAACACTGGAAGAGTTCACTCAAGTGTGAAGTTGTGAAGATTGTGAAGTTTAATTGCGGGCACTATAAGCTACTAAGCTACAAAGCTACTAAGGTAAACGACCAACTGCATGGACTATCGTGCTTCAAGTTATTAACATTTCTTTGCTCCTCCGAGTTTTGAACGTTGCGACAATGTCCAGCACCCGCTCTGTCAATTGTGAAATGTAAACATATATTAAAAAGAAAAAACGAAAAACACAGATGTCTGGGAAGAAATCGAAAAAACATTTTTGTTTTGCACGAGTAATATCATCGCCGGCTTGAAAAAAATCATGAGTTAACACCAACGTGCAATTGAAAAACGATACCGCACACGAAACTACACGTTATTTTGATTATTTGGATAGATTTGTTCGTGTTTCGAAGCCGGTTTGGGGTATTAGATAAAAGTTTTGTTTAATTAATGCATGAAAATCGGGAACGACGAAACCATAATGTAAACAAGGTGACAACCATTTAAAATATCAAAAAATCAGTTATTGTCCTCATGTCAAACAAGAGTCGTGTGGTCTAAGGCGCTCAGATGTTCATTTACCAATTGAATAGTGCCGACTTAAAATCCTGCTTGCCCGCTTTTTCTAGTTTTTGTCTCAAGCTAGTTCCTAATTTTTTTTAATAAATTAATATTCTCAAATGTTTTTTTCTTTGAGAAACCCGATTGAAATAAGTAAATGAATGTTTCAATTTCGTTTGATATTTGAAATTGCCATTCAGGTTTAACTTTCTTCAAATACTTCGAACTGCGCTTACTTAAAGTTTAGCGATTTTCCAGAAGTTAGTCTTGCACAACTTAGCTTGGACAAGAAATTGCATCGTCTAAGAGGACTTCAGTTATTTCTTTAGTAAGGCCTTCGGTTCTCTCCAGAAGTTCCAATAACAGAAAAATTCTTTTGTTTTACTACCATATCACTTAAAAAACAAAATATCCTAATCTTGTGGGATCAAGAATACCTGGAGGGTAAGATTCAAGACAACTTCCAAATGGGTTCTTAAAACCTTCGGAGCCTTCTCAGCCAAATCAATAAAGCTCTTCAGTACATTCTCATCATGTTCCTGCAAGCTGTCCTTCATAGCCTAAATGAAAGAAATCAACGATTATAATCTACATGGCATAGTTCCATAAATGCACGTGCAAGCTAAGCACAACTGTATTTAAAGACAACGAATCTGAATATAGCCTGACACTCCATAAAGACTTATATTCATAAATCAGTCGTTTGTTCATTCGAAACATCTCACGTCCTGAGCGAACCAAACAATCTGGCATTTTTATTGTAGCATTAATTTTAATCTGCAGTATGATCGCCTTGCAGTACGTGAAATTTTTGAAACGTTGAGGTCTAATTTACAAACAAAAAAAAGAAGTCAGTTTAACAACAACAATAGGCTTTGGTTTCAGACATTCAACGTCGGTCGAATTTAATTTTCATTGGTCTAGTTTAATTTTACAGACGATAATTTTTAAGTGTTATTGAAACCAATTATTTAAGGTGACTCAATATAGTTTCTCGACAAGTGGAGATTGTAAATTTGAGACCTGAAAACATGTGCATAAACACTTTGGAAGAAGAATAAAACTGAATGTAATACACAGGAATACGCTCTAGGCAACTAAAATATGACGAAATATGGAGTCCAGGTCGTTGCTATGGCAAGAGCCGCGTCCCACAATGGCTACCGTTTACTGTTCAATCCAATCTGTTTTGAAAAAACTTTGGGGATCCCATTTTTTTCATAAAAACGTTCCTACTAGGATAGTTCATTAACAGGACAATGTCTAAAAAATTCTGTAGACTTTTTCACTCAAAAAATAAAAGGATTTCACTTTTAGAAAAAAAATCTACAGAATTCTTTTAAGGTGATAGTTTTTAACCCTTTATCGGGCAGGTTTTCTGGATGTCTCCCCTTGACGAGTAAAATCGTCTGGCGTTAGCCAGAGTAAAATTAATATGTTGCCATTTGGCAACAGTGCCCGGTAAAGGGTTAAAATTGTCCTATTAATTACCCATCCCAGAGGGAAAGTTTTTGTGAAAAAAAAATGGGGCCGCCAAAGATTATTTTCGAAATAAATTAGATTGAATGGTATATGTAGCCATTTTAGAACGCCATTGTTGCCATAGCAATGATCTTGACTCCTTATTTCGTCATATTTTTGGATACCTAGAATGCGTTTCTATGTATTACCTTCAGTTTTATTCTTCTCCAAAGTATTTATGCACATGTTTTTAGGTCTCAACTTTGCATTTTCCCCTTTTCAGGAAACTGTATGGAGCCACCTTGAATGTTTTTTTATCTGAGCGGAAGTGATCTAAGGAAAAGATTAAACATTGCTGCCGCTGAAAGAAGAAGATCTCGGTCTAAATACGATGCAACTTCATATTCAAAAGAGTAGAAGCTATACGTAAAGTATAGCTTCAGAGTCTTGTACTAAAGATATTCGACATTTTCGTTGATCCAAAATAGAAAAAGGAATTGATTGTAGAAACTCGGGGAATCAATTGATAAGGATAATTAACATCCAAGGCCGAACGTAAACCACAGTAGTTTTCTTTAGCACGCAATGACCTTAACCAAACTAGGTTGTCAAATATGCACACAACGTATTTTTTACAACACCAGGGGCCGGTTGTTCAAAGGTTCGAATAGACTATCCCCCAGGTAAGTCGTAGCTAGTCGGTAGAGCAATCAAAGCGTTAACCGAATGAGCTTCAATTTTATTCACCAGAAAGGGAAATGTCCACTGGATAGTTCTATTCGGCAGATAACATTTAAGTTCGGTTGCTAAAAACATGGATTGCGCTGTTCCCTCGTTAGGATTTATCTGCCAAATAAACCATACCAGTCTTTAAACAACCGTCCCCTGCTGTTTATAAACGACAAACAATGGGAAACTGTTTCATGGTAATCTTATGAAACTAGGTTTTATAGGCAGGGGATTTGGCAGGTTGATTCGGTTTCTTCCTCTCAGTGTTTTCTGACATTGTTTACTCACCTGCAATATTCCAGGGACAATATCTGTGAACTGTTTATGCTGATTTTCCTCTACTTGATCGACCAGGAAAGCCACGGCAGCCCGAGCTGCCATAAACCGTACCTATAAGATGATAAACACACATCATTTAGGTTGTCAAAATTAACTTGCACCCTTCCATATAATATCGCGGCGAACTACTACGTCGGATTGGCCCCTGACCGTGCACATATCTTTTGTTCTATGACAAATAATACTTAAAAGACATGGTTGAAGGATTGAACCAGAACGTTCCCATTTGCTAATTGACAGTTATTTCAAATTTACCGGTCGAGCAACGTGATTTACAGAAATGTACCACTTAGGTTTCCAATCGAGTATAAGGCTCCATAAAAAATTTTAGCTAATCATCCCTGCCAGCAATGCAGTTTGGGGCCGCCTCGACTCCTTTTTTATTATATTAAAATTCCAATAGTAGCGTCCTCTCATCTGCAGTGTTCGCTCGAAAGGAAGGAAATTTACTTTAAATAAACTAGGTTAACTTAAGAAAATCCAAAAATTGACATAAAAGTAGAGTGTAGCATCAGCAGTATTGGACGACTTGTAAAAAACTTAAAGGGTTGGGAAACCGCCACAGAGATGAATGACCCCCAGGAATGAGTGACCGTAGGTCACTTATCCCTAGTGATAGATGACCTTCTCAGGGATTAAACCTTAATTTTAACCTTAATCCTAAATCTAATCCTAAAACTAAACCTTACTCTAAACCAAACCGTAATCCTAATTCTAACCTTCATCCTAACCCCAATCCTAACTCTAACATGGTTGGCTACTAGGTCAGCAGAAAAATTCAGGATTATTCCCACTTAGTCACTGGTAACTGAGTTTTAGACAACTGTGGGTCAGTCAGTCCAAGGATCACTTATCCCCGTGACACGGGAACTTAGGTCTAGAAAAACTGACGTTCTGAGCGAAGGCCCTTCGTCGGAGCGAAACGTGCGACGAACGGCATTTTCACTACGACGAAGGACCTTTTCACTCCGACGAAGGGCTTTTGCTCTAGTCACGTCGGTATTTCTAGATCTAAATTCCGGCAGTTTCCCAACCCTTCTGGTTTTCTGTAAATTAAGAAAGCACATTCAAACTCAAATTCAAATACGCATCGTTTAAAGAACCATTTTCTCAAGGTAACATGAAAAGAAAATTTCACCATAATTCTGTACTGAGAGAGTGGACGGAAAAAAATAGTGGATCATGAAGTATGGGCTTTGAACACGCTTTGCCAGATGGCTCGATTCTACGGTGTCAATTGACCTATCAGTTCAATAAGCTACTATACGATAGGCCCAATGCAAATAGACCTCACTTTTGATTAAAATAGCCTTAAATCTATATTTGACGTAGATGCAAGTTCATATGCAGCACTGATTCTGGGACCGCCTAGGTAATAACGTCACAAGAATTTGGGTGGGATTTTGTCTCAGACGTGAGTGCGTGTTTAACAATTGTAATGCTTTGATAAGGTAAGGCCATCTTCAGGTAAGCAAATCATTTATTAGAAAAATATATATTTTATATAAAATATGTATTTTATATTCCGCAATTAAGTCTGGTCTCGTGAAAATTCAATTAAAAAAAAGGAACTAACTTTATTAATGAGCAACTATATTTTTACCTGAGGACTAGTTTGATCCTGCAAACATTGCCATAGCATTCCTTTGATAACTTGAAGATAATGGTCCTGTTGATTACCAAATATTCCCGGAAATGAACTAGTAATCGATAAATTCAAGTCATTTTAGTATTTTGTCATTCCACTACAAATTCTCTAATAACTTTTTAAAAGGGGAAAATGCTGTTTTAACTCTCTCCTGTCCAGAAGCCATGCTTTGACAAGAAGTATTTTTTCCTCTGGCTGAAGCACGAAATAAGCAGAAAATGTTTTCTCACACACCACTGGAGCTTGAGTATGAGACCCAGAGAGTAAAAGGGTGGGTAAATCATGCAATTTAGATTTTGTTGCATCCGCCATGCTTGACCTTAATATATATGTGGTAAATCTATAAAGGCTCCACGCTTTCGTGGTTGTTATTGAATTGTGATAGACAGTTATACCTGTAGGTCATGAAACTGTAACAGCAATCACTCTAGGTCACTAGCTTAATTCAACAAGTTTTGTTTTAGTTTACCTGCAATAGCACAGGTCCTATAGTTCATCAAAACTACATTAGCGTATTCTGTCTAAGATCTCTAATGTAATTTTTTTTGTTGATTTAGCCGAGTGTAATAACTACCAACACTTTATAACAGCTGTATGTCATCAATGTATAGGTGTATTGCATATTTCACGCGAGTTTAATTCATAACATTGTTTAGTTGAGTTGTAATAGCTATTAATGGTTTATAACAAAAATCAAGCATTCCAACAGTTTGGCGCTACAGCTCCTGTGGTGTGCGAGAAAAGTTGTTTCGTGTTAGTCAATGTACAACCATCGGACGTTAGCCAGAATAAAACAAATACAATATGATTTCACATACAATTTCTCCCTTACAAATTACAATTAATATATATACTCCTGTAATTTTAATTCCCTTTCAAGAGTATTGCAGAGCACCAGTTTCAGTCCCTGTGCCGTTTTGCACGTAAATTTTAGTGACCTATGCGACTTTTCATTCTGCCTAGATTTCGTGTAAAATACACACACAATGTCACTTCCAGAGGTAAAAATCATTTTAGCAACTTCAAATACAATGAAAATCAAACCAAGACAATGACTTCAAATAAGTCCATCATAGAGGATATTTTGAAAACGGCATGGTAAAAAAATTTAATAAACTTACATTTCGTCACAACACGTAATCTCATCAGAGTTCTCATCTCAACAAATATATTACAGTTATTTACAAAAATAGAACTGACAGAAAGGAAGTCGCAGAAAAAACAAGAAGGTGTTCAGGTGCGCAATAACGGGAAACAACAAAAAAAACAATAAAAAAAACAACTCACAGGAGTATACGAAGAGACCCTTCACGTAATCCTTGATCTTGAGAGTTGCAGCACTCGTGAAGAAATTTAAGCAATTCTTGCCAGTTATTGTAACCATCCTCATCTACGAATATGAAAGGAAATTCCTCTACTGTGTGTCCCCAAAAAAGGCTACCCTATTAATGCGTAACTGCTATTCTTTACAAATCACTTACTTAAGAAATAGAAACTGTTTTGCGGTGTTTGCATAGCCCGATACAAACACGATAAGAGTTTGAGAGAACTCAAGAGCAGTTCTGTGAGCCCGAACACCGAAGGTTGAGGGTCTGCTTGAGAGATTTCCCAAACTCTTACGAGCGTTTGTATCAGGCCACGCAAACAAGGTCAAGTAAAATAAACAGGTTATTAGCGCTTTTAATGAATGTTATCAAACCATAAATTTTCCTTACTGTCAGGATGGCGTGTGGTGGCGTAATACATCGTGGCGAATAACGGTGACGCCGGAACCGTGTTTGAATAGCCTCATGCAAACACGATAGTTGACCAATCACAGCTTGCGTAAAACGCCACCTATTTTACAATGCATAATAACTGATTTCTAGGCGAGCTTCGAAGTTAGTATAACGAATTTGATCCAAGTAAAATCCTCCCATTTTAACCGGAGTGTAATATAAAGCATAAATACGAACAGGAAAGGGTTAAGTGATCGTAGAAGTGCTCTCTTAATTCAAAAGATTAAAAATTTCGATCATAGAAGTTATTGATTTTTTTTTAGATGTAAATGATTGATTTTTTGGCACGAATTACAGTTTTCACTCTAAAATCGATCGAAACTTACATGTTTTTAGATTGATATTTTTTAATTTTAATCTCTGGTAAAAGGTTGATTGACATCTTAAAAGTTCGGTCCCTAGTACCAAACCGAAAAGACTGGAATTAGTGACAAATAGATTGAAATTTCAAAATTAGAACTAAGAGAGTAAGTAATGCTTAAGGCTGAACAGAAAGTTTGTTCATGTGGGGGCTTGGTAAATATCATTATCATCATATCGTGACTTCCGCGTAGGCAGTAGAGTACATATGATGAACCTGCACCCTAGCTCACCATCTGAGTCGTGGTAACTCAACGGTTAGAACGTCTCACCGGTCATCAGAAGGTTGCGGGTTCGATTCCCGTCTAGGGCTCAGAAATCGTTTTTCTGAGA
>JBAHVQ010000219.1:15797-42711 GCA_036872915.1 Nanipora kamurai
GGATGTTTTCTTCGGGCAACTTCCCTCGGGTTTTATCTAACGAAGAGCCTCCGTCCTCGGTAATTAACTCTAACTTGTGAGCTTTCTTAGAGGAGGAAATAGTGGGCCGGAGGTAAGCTACGTCAATAAAAACATAGACGTGTTTAGAAAATAAATTAGTCCTGTCCAACTTCATTTTATTAGTTTTTTCGACTTTTCGTGATGAGGTTTCGATTTAGAGTTTATTTGGTAATGAATCTGCGCATTTTTTTTCACGTTTCTCCGTACAATCTTGTGTCAAGAATCAACGGTAACCAATATCGGAAAATTTAGCCTAATATAGGATCTGTAATTTGGATTTTTATCCATCGGCTCATTCCTATCTTAAACTAGTCCTCTTACTCCTACCCGTAGTCGTATTGGCAACGTTCAAGGTAATTAATAAGAAACAAGCAAGTTTGAGCACATAGAGCATTCTGCTTACTGCTTGTCAACATGCGTTTAAGCCAGATACTGTTTCGATAAATCGAAGTTTGTACACTCAATCTAACTGTAAACATGATATGCATAAATTCAAACAAGTTGGAGAAAGAAAAAGTAAATGAGAGGCAGAGCGATGAACATCGATTTTAGTTCTCATGAACGAAGGCAAGCATCGATCCCCAATATTACCTAAAAATGAAAACATTATTGTTTGTTAGATATTTACATTACCAAGAAGGCAACGGGCTATTTCAGCCACAGCATCACATATTTTCCACTTGACATTAAGACATTGCTCCTCGTGGATTCCTTTTAACAGCTCAACCTTTGAAGACTGCTGAATTTCAGAACTAAGTTTCTCATAGAGGTCAACGGTTGAAGAATATAATCTCCTTAACAATACAGCAGACATCTGCCGAGCCTAAAAAATGTACAAATAAATATTTTTTGAGCACATTCGATGCGAATATGATCGAGCCCGCCATCACAAATTCAGAAAAAATATTAATGGGAATAAATGTTAAAAAAATATTTAAAAAATATTTAAAAAAAGATTTTTTAAAATTTTTTAAAAAAAGTTTTAAAAAAATCCATAAATCCATAGCTTAGCCCTCGGATATTTTCCCGGTCAGATGAAAACTTTAAAAATCTAATTTATTCGGGTAAAAAGTAAAGTTTTTCGTAAAATGTGAAGTAGAACTGTAGAAATGCATAATGAGCAACCCGGAGAAAAACTATGTCACGTAACTGCTTTTTTAATGAATTTATGAAATATAAGGAATTAACATTATGCAAACCACTGTGCATTCTTGTCTTGTCGGGATCCCCTACAATGGGCCACGGCACATTCCACTGTTTCTCACCGGCCATGGCCTCATCACTGAGCCTAAGGCTTCTGGATGACCATCTCTGCAGTCCTTCATTCATCTATTAACGCACTTACTCCTACCCAAACCCCTCGCGGTTGGTAATGAGCAGCCTAACTCGCGGCGCCAGGTCTGCATTGGCTACAAGCCGTTTTCAGCGGCGTTCTGTTCATGTACTGATGGTTCCCTGGCGTACCACCTGAATCCCACCTCTCTTGCTGCTCTTATGCTGTACTTGCTCTACTTCTTTTGGGGGTGGCCCCGTCCACTGGCCGTGTCGTCATGCATCGTTGACGGGGGACCAGTCGCACAATTGCTTTGCCGCTGTCCTCCGTGGGATTAGCATTCTGTAATCGATTGCCTCGACATCGGAGCCCAGCGTTCTTGCACTTGTTGATTTATCAGGCGTGAAGGCCTGTAGAAGTGCTGCCCGGCGTCAGCTACTGGGTTAGCTTAACGCGCCCAGAGCACGCTCGCAGGGGACTGTCGTTGCTGTTGTTGGGGGACAGCATCTCTGTTATTAGCCATACTTGCATGTGCAGGCATTGGGGGACGGTATTCCGGTAATCTGCCACGCACTGCCATGCGCCGTAACCGAGGGCAGCATTACCGCTACTTTGCACCGCACGGTCACGCGCAGATGTCGGGGAACAGAATCAGGCCTTGTTGCTACTGCCTGGCGCTATTATTGGGGGTCAGCAGCATTGCTGTGTTGCGATATTTAAACTCGTGCGCGATCACTGGAGGACAGCTTTACTGTTGTTTCCCATACATTGCTGCAGAAACAGCTCACTGCTCACCGTTGGGGGACGGTCTTTGTGCTTCTATGTCCAACTGCCACCGCATCAGTACTTCCGTACTGTGCGGTCGTTCCGGGCGGTAGTTGTTACAACGTTCGTGCGTGTTGGTAGCTCAGTGGTTAGAGCATCTCACCGGTCGTATGAAGGTTGCGGTTTCGATTCCCGTCTGGGGCTCGGAAATCGTTTTTCTGAGATAAAGAGGTGGTTGAACATTCGTTGGTCGTCTGAAATACATCAAGATCCCATGTGCACAATATTGTAAGTGACATTCAACTCTTCTCATTATTATCATTTCGTGGTTTCTACTTTGGCTGCATATGACGAGTCAGCACCTCAGCTCATCGTCTGGGCCCGGTTGTTCAATGGACGATTACCGCTTATCCTGAGTTTAAACTTCAATCGGCTCCTTTGTTTGATTTGTTGTTTTCGATCATTTTACTTCAAATTATCTGGGATAAAGCCTCTCCCTACATGTACAATATCTGAACGTAAAACCTCCAAACATCCTTTCTTACATTTGCTGTATCTCACGAACAAAATTTTCACTTATCCCAGAATAAGTAACTCGCCGTTTGAACTACCTAGCCCAGAGTCTTGGTAGGTCAACGGTTGGAGCGTCTCATCGGTTATCAGAAGGTTGAGAGTTCGATCCCGTCGTTAGGGTTAAGAAAGCGTTTTTCTGAGATTACGAGCTTGACGAACGTTCGCTGGTCGTCTGTACGAATTATTCTTGCCAATTTCACCCTGATGCATCCTACTTACTCACGAGAGTCTTCAAGATATCTTGAACATTCGCGAGCGAATCGTAAACAGAAGTTTTGGTCATAAACGCAACTTGCAAACGCGAGAACGACCAGCCGGTCTTAAGCACTTATCACACAAGAACGCAAGTTACTTAACTTGTGACGACATACGATGCCACCAGACAAAAGGTGGCACAAGTCTCTGCAAGTTCTGCACTTCTGCAAGCACCCATGATTATTTACTGCATAGTTATGGGTGTCAGTTCTGTCTTCACAATATGTTTGAGAATGGCTATCTAAGACGTCAAATTTGACGTCAAATTTCACCAAGCTCAAACTTGGCGGAAGCTAACACAAGATGACGGTCAAACAAGGCCCGAGTAAAAACTTGTGGTGACTTGCGGCCTCGTTTGATTAGAGCTTTAAACATGGTGTTTTAGAGTACAAATATCGCAGGATGTTTGTATTTGTCTATCTTGTTATTTCTGCTCGTCAAAACAAAGTTGGATTATCAGTGGTAAGTATCCATTGACTTCAAACAATTTTTTTTCGTGTCGCTTGTGTAGCTCGCGTCCAACGTAAACCAGACTTTAAATAGATAGTTGATACATGTAGTATATGCGACGATGCACATGATTTTAGAAAGCCAGTTTGTGATGGCTCCACTTATTGATTAGCTGCATTCGTTTTCGCAAGTAGTGTCGTTCAAGAATTGGCTAATGACACAATTGTCTTCTATTCTCTTGATTCAAAAATTGAAAATTTCAATCATTGAACTTATTCACTTTTTTCAATCTAAATGATTCATTTTGTAGCGGGAAAGACGATTGAAACTTAAACCTTTTTCGATTGATGTTTTAATTTTCAATTTGGTAAAAGACTGATTACCAATTTTAAACGTTTGGCCTCTAATACTGAACCAAGAAAGACTAGAGTTAGGGACAAATTGACTGAAATTTCAATCGTTACAATTAACATAGTAGGTCTTAAAAGACAAAATGGTTAGAAAACCGCGAGGATTTTGAAGCAGTAGAAGTTTCGAAGCCGCCTTCACTCAAAGTTTTAAGGCTTTATAAACGTCGTTCAAGACTACCTACGAGGCATTCATCTTCAATTTTGCTGTGTGTAAAGCTTTTATTGTGCTGTGTAGGAGCAATAAGAACGAATTGAGGAATGAAGAAACGCGTTTTAACATCAGCAACTGAATTCGACTGAATGTCCACGAGAGAATGGATCGACGTCCAGGCCAGAGTGGAAGAAATAGAGTTAACCTCTTAAAATGTCTACTCGGGTCTCGACTTCGATCATTCGTTTCATGGGCATTGGCAATTGCAGGAACGGTGTTTTGTCATGAAGTCATCTAACAACGAATAACCGATAGGTTTTCTATTACTTTAGGCAGTTAACGCTTAGGATTTTCTTTTCAGCCAACAGGGGAAGACCCAATATGGAATTGCAAAATACTTGAACTCTATTTCATAATTTTACCTCTTCAGCAGCAGAAGTGCGCAGTGTTCTAACTAGAAATTCTACTTTTGTGGGATCAGGAATTGAAGCATATTGACCCTAGTAACAAAATAACAATATATAGAAATTTAACAAAACTACGAACTGCTAAAACATTTATATTTGGTGCAACGGTTCACGTTGTCTTCAGACTTGGGTACAATGATACGATTTTAATAAACATATAAAAGGGCAGTTATTTTATCATTGTATTAAAACTGATTTTTCACTTTGATGAGGGCCACGTTGGTTGTTAATTAAATCATCGGTACTAAGGGATGCGCATTGTTTTGGGGATTTACGTGAGAGCTCGTTTTGCTAGTTCAAAATAACTACTTAATGGGGGACCGAGGCAACCAGAAGAAATGACCATTCATTGGCCGCTAGATTGAAGCTGTGAACTAAATTCATTATTTCGTTCTTTCTAAATTTCAGATACACTGTGCCCATATTTTCTAACACTATGGACATCTCCCAGAAGGGAGGGCTTTGCCCAGTGATAACGGTCGAATTCAAGTCCAGTGTTAGGAGAAATGGAAAATACAAATTGGAAACTTTCGTTGTAATTTGTGAGGTTTTATTCTTTTACTGTGAACACCACCGATGCCGACAACGATATGGGATTGCAGAGAAGTAAGGCAGATCACAGTAAAGCTACAGGACGTACTGGAAAATCCATTTTTTTGTCAACTCGTTGTGCCACGATGGGTCGAGCAATCTACGTAGGGGAGGCGGTAAGAATTTAACTGTCATTGAGAATCCGGCACTCATACAGTTTGATCTCAGTTGGATTAGGCACTAAAGGAAACCCTGATGCAATCTGTGAACTAAATTCATGGTACCAGTTAACTGATGAGTGTTACTCCAACCATGTCAGCCGACTCGGCCTAGACTCGGACTGGATTTGGACTAGATTTCGACTGGTTTGGGCGCAGTTGGACTGGTCTGGACTTGGACTCGAAAGGACTAGTTTGGTTTGAATAAACTCCATATCATTCTTTCTATCCCTCGACATTGCACTTTACGGGAAGTCCAAACCCAATCCAAACTGGCAATGTGAACACAACTAGTTCCGCTAACTTCAGTCAAAATCCAGTCCGAGTCCGCTGATGTAAACGCATCTTTAGAGGAAAGGGGGTTGGTGAAACTCTATGACCTACTTCCTAAAGCACAGCAAGCACTCGTTCGCAAACTGAAGGTCAAAGAGGATTATAAAAAAGCCACTGAGTATATTAACTCTAAATAAAACCTCTAGAAGCAGGGTATGAGAATTGCAATCGTTGCAGCCAAGTAAAAATCGTTTGTTATAAAAGTAGAGCGTTGCGTAGGCAGTTTTGAACGGCCAGTAGAAAACCAAAACGGTCGGGAAACTGTTGAGCGAAGGCCCTCCGTTGGAGTGAAACCAAGGGCCTTCGCCCGAAAAGTCAGTTTTTCTAGATCTAAGTTCTTGCAGTTTCCCAACCCTTACAGTTTTCTACAAGTCGTAAAAAACGTTTGATCGGCTATGATTGCCAAAGGCAGTTTGCCGGAATGAATTACGTCCGGCTTAGCACGTTATTAAACATCAAAACAATACTATGAAGTAATACATTTCAAAGTCAAATATCCCGGGCTGTTGGTAGGTAATGAATATGGTGTACGGCAAACAAGATGGAAATCAACTTAGCGTCATTAGAGGATCTGGTTATCATAACTGCCAAGGCAAAAGCCCAGATGTTGACGGTGTAAGAGAAAAAGCTGGGAGATCCTTCAGAACAAGTATTTATGTTTGGTTAACTTAAAGCATTCAACATATTTTCTGAGAAACCTACAAACCCGACATATAAAAGATTTCTTTCCTTTAAGAACATACAATACCTTGTCTGTATCAGATGTTTTTAATGGCATTTTTCAATTTGTACTGTCACAGCACTCCACCTATTATTTGAATATGCTAAAGCTATATATGGTTAAAAAGTTTATATAGCTGGCTACAGGGTGGTCATAAAATCGTCTAGCTTGTATGAAGAAAAAAAAATCCACTTCAGCTTCTGAAACTTTTGTTCCATGTTCAAGAGGCTAACTGGTAAACAAGGATTTAAGGGAATTGACTGAAAGTTGACAAACTGGTAAATGACCAGTACTGCTAAACGACTCCTGTACTGGTAAATGGCCAGAACCGGTAAACAACTCCTGAGGATGACTACAAGATAGTCGAAAGGTTGAGATTTAAAGGTGGTAAATGACCATATTGAGAAAAAAAGATGTTTTCAATTTTTGAAATTTTCGATGTTTTTGGATTTACATCAAAAAGTGCAATGATTCCTATAAATCCTTGTTTACTGTTAGCCTAAATATGGAGTGTAGGTGTCAGAAACCTAAGCAAATTTTTTTTCTTGTTCATACAAGCAAAATAATTTTATGACAGTCTTGCAGCCAGTTATAAAAGTTTTTTAGTCATATATGGCTTTCATATATTCAAGCAGTAGGTGGAGCACTTTGATGTTTCACACAAAATGTACTGTGAAGGTCTACAGTAACCTTAATAATTCACAATGAACATGTTTCAACAGTCTAGGTACTGGAAATTTAGGAAAACCCAGAGATGTGCACCAGGTAAATTTTTGCATATGACATCCTCAAATGTCTTTGCATGTCTAGAATGAATATGATCATTTCCTATGTCCATCTGTGTGTGGAAAATGTTTTAATTTACCAACCACAAAAACCTGAGGAACTACCAACAATATAAAACATGTGAGTCATGCTTTTCTTGGTCTAGCTTGGGTATATGGCCCATTCCGATAATAATCTGCAAAGTAAACAAAGCGATTGTTCTGTATATTCAAGGAATTACAGAACCCAGTAAAACAATCTTTGGTAGTTTTAACCTAAATGTTGCCCAAAAGCTATTCTTGACATTGGGACATATATTTGCAAAGCCAAAGATCATGTTACAAAGGATCAGAGAAAAGACATGATTTATTCCATTTCCCGTAACAACTGTGATCAGGAGTACATCAGCCAGATGAAACATCAGTTTGGAATGCGCTTAAAAGAGCACCAGCAGATAGTTTTCTTCTCAAAAATAGAAAAACTCTGCTTTGTCAGAGCACACGTCTTACCAACCACATGACTGCACAAGAAAATTTCAAAATTATCACCACCAATCCATATTACCATCAAGACATTGTCTGGAGGAGTGGCATGTCAATAATGCCCCCACTCCGTAGAATCATGATGAGGGTGGTTTATTACCAGATGCCTATTTGCATCTCATTAATAGATAACATTATCAACTTTTCTCTAAGGATATAAATAGGGACCTCAGGTTCAGATCAATTACCCCCAGTGAAGACACTAGACAGACATGAGTCATGAATGGTAGTATTGTAAGCTACATTCAAAACTTTTTAAGCCAGAGTAGCATAAAACCAGGTCTGATTATTCAACTGGCTATGTTGGGAATTTGTTCACATAAATGAAATGTAATTAAAAAAAAACTTCCTGGCCCAGGAATTGTTGCCTTTTTGCACTGGTGAGCCTCTTTAATTGTATGTGATGTAAAACATGACATCAGTAATAGTATCTTTGTCTTCTGAATCTCAAGGAATTTATTGCAAGCTCTTAACTGTTAAACCTTAGTGAAATATTAGCAATTGATGATTCAGGCAGAAAACAAGCTCGAGTTAAAAATATGATGCCCCAGACAATATATTTAAATAGAGGCATAACAAAGACATATATTATGAAATATTTAACAGGAAACATCAGTTCATTAAATATTTCATAATAGATGTCTTTGTTATGCCTCTCTTTAAATATATTGTCTGGGCCATCATATTTTTAACTCGACTTAGTGAAATATGCTATGGGAAGGCAAATATATCACAGACCATGCTGCCTCAAGTTATTAGGGGGAGGTAAGATTTTTATAAACTCATGAGCATATGATAATTTAGCTGAAGGTCTTATCTTCACTGCTGACCTGCACTGGTCAAAATTATACATTGAAATAACTCAATCCAAATACATTATACAGTATTATCATTATTTCTAGCTAATGGGTTGAGATGAGTTTATTTAATAGAATGGGGCTTCTGCCCTTTACCCTAACTGGTTAAAGAAAGTCATCTATTTTGAGTTATTCATGGCCAGGTGGTTCCATATGACTGGTAAAACTGTTGGCATTAGCCAGTATAAAATACTTTGGTGTCAGCCAGAGTAAAGTACTAGAGTGTGCCCATTATTGGCAAACAGATGGTTGATAACTTTGGCAATATAGCCCTGCCACAAGATCACCAATTATGAAACATGTATGATAAATGTTAAGCTTTACCTTATAACTGACATTCCTAAATCATTAACTTACAGTACACCATACAAAGTAAGTCTATAACTTTTCCTTTTATAAACCAGCACAACAATGCAGATTTATTACTTAAAAGTTGTTGAGCAGCTGATTTCAGAGCAGCCAAATTGCAAAAATTTCACAGAGGTACGCATGGTCAAAATCTCTTATCTTGCAAGCAAGGGATTTTGCATAAAAATGTTTACTGCTGGCAATTTTTACTACAACATCATCAAAATATCTCCCAATGGCACCAATATCTTGCTACTCCTAGCACCATCTGTCAATAAACATCATGCATTTACCATTATGAACATTTAACATGAATAAATATGAACATCATCAGTTTCATTCCATCCCCTTTGAGTTTTCAAATTAACTATTTTCTCAGCTTCTACAATAGTAAGTCCCACTCAGTTTCAAAAATACAGCAAAGCATGCCATAAAAACATATTTTGAAGAGATGTATGTACAGTACCACAACAGCAATATTGTGTGCAACCTACTACCATGTGTCCAAGCCTTAATTAAGCCTGTCCTCCACCAAATATCTGTTTACACATCCTAAAAAGTAAACATTCTTCCTTATCTCCTTAAAAAGAACCATGATATTCCCAATTTCAAATCCAATATTGTCAGTCCATTCCACCAGGAGTATCAGGTAACATATTCACATGTTAAATGCACCTCCTTGAATATATACAAAATTGAAAGCTGAACACAAATGTTATTCATGTGGGAGCTTGGAGTTTATTAGATGACCAGCAGTCATGACAAGGTTCTGGGTTTGATTCCCATCTAGGGCTCAGAAATTGTTTTTCCAAGGTTATGGGCTTGATAAATGTTTGCTGGTTGTCTCTATACAAAATGTTCACCCCCAAAATTCACTAAGATCCCATGAAGGTCCCTGTATACCTTACTATACTGCACTGGTGTGAGGTCTATGTGATATAAAATTGGAATTTATTTAAGTAGTCTTTGCATGAATTTGAAAATGTTTCATTAAGTAAAGTTTCTAGTAAATTAAATCTTGATCAAGGATGGGAATAAACTGCAGGAATTCTAGACCAATAAAACCGCAGGGGCAGGGAGAATCCCATAATTCTTGCCAAAGTCAGTCAAATATATTTTATATTTTGAACCAATGACCATTTGCTCATATTCAAACTAGTAATTTTGTCAAAATACCTAACATAAAAATGCACGATAATATTACATTAAGAAGATCAATAAGCCCATGACAAATTTACCAAAGCTAATGGGCACTTCTGGTTTCCATCGTAAATGACAAGTTGGCAGCTGCACCGCACGCTTCTGCAGCCCGGAGGTCTTGCATAATCACATCTGGAATAACTGGGCATCGACAATTAATGGTATTTTAAACGGTGTTTGCGACAACACCGCAGCCTTTGGGAATTAACCAAACACATCGGCGACATGTGAGTTAAATCCGTCACGAAAAATTTCGCAACACTGGACTTCAGTAAGTACAAATGTCAACACAATATGCAGCAAAACACGTGAGTCTAAAATGGCCAATTTTATTTTTTAAATATTACCCTAGTATAGCAGATCTCTTGCAACTGATCGCTCAAAGTGTTAACGAGTTTTCAGACAAAAGCAGAACCTAGCAACGTCGACCAAACCCAGCAAAACTAATGTTTATACCGGCATGTTTACCAATTATTCATTTCTAAGTAACTTCGTGAGGTCCATTTTATTGGATCGTTGTCAGTAACTCAACGAATACACGTAAACGAGACCTTCGAGACGATTAAGAAAGTTAACATTACCTCTGCTTGCTGTCTAATGTTATTGTCCGGTGACATCAACTGAAGAAGTAAACTTTCGAACTGAATATCTTCGACCTGACCCGCCATGGCTGTGTCAAGGATGACGATTGAAAATTTCCGTGATCCATGTGCGCACGCTCAGTATTTGGCGGGAAACTGAGATGTATTGCAAAAAATTTCCCGCGAACGCCCGCCAATTAACTGTCATGGAACGCGACAGCGTTTGCTTCTCTGGTTTGCTCGTTGCACTCAATGACACTACCTTGAATTTTTATTGGGGAAGCGCAAATCACAGGGCGTCATGTTATTCCCAGTGAAACCTCAAGTGTGCCTCAAGTCACCTTCGTCCATTAAAATATTATTAATTATAATCAAACTGTCCAATAAACACGTCCCCGAGAAAAGTTTCCGATTCTCATGTGTCAAAAGAATAGGACTTGCCACCTCATGCGTTGCAACCTTTAATGCATTTCTAGCCATCCTACTTTTAATAACATTCGTGGTTTTGAGCATAATTAATGTCGAGTCATTATGACCATAGTATCTAAAATATTGCCCTTTCCAGTGTAGATAGCCATAAATGTTTATTAGTAACCTGGCGTTTTAACAAACATTTTTGCACAACGTTTTAAATAGTACTTTAAACTCCAGGTGAATGTCAGTATTTTAATTCATATAAATTACATTCTACAGCACGAAACCTTTCAGAGCTGAGTAAATCTGTTTGCAAATATTTAAAACCACAATAATCGGTGGTAATTAGGGAGAAGAACTATCAAAAGTACTTTTATTACTGGTAAATATATGTGAGCTACTGGAACTCAGAAGACGTCCCGGAACCAAGTGTGTATGATGCAGTCACGAAAAACAGTTCTTGAACGCCAAATATTGGAAATTAGTTGTTTTTAGTTGACAAAAAAAAAAAAAAAAAAAAAGACACTTTATAAAATAACAAGCATCCTACACCCCCTGATTGGATCAGACTTCTTGTATTTCAATTTTCAAGCCTGGTTTTCATGAGTAATGCAAAAATAAGTGCAAGCATAGGCACAAACATAAGCGTAGCACAAGAACAAGAGTGCTTATTTCACCGTGAAAACAGGCTTTATGCAAACATCAACACCGGCACAAGGGAAAGGAAACAATTTGATACTTATACTTGTGCCTGATCTTGTGCTTATGCTTGCGTTTAGCCAGTTTTTACAGTCAAATAAGCCCTCTCGTGGTTGCACTTATCCTTGCGTTACTCGTGAAAACCAGAGACACGACCTACGTAATTTTCACATCACAGAGTACAGACAAATGGACGACGTGACGAAAATTCCAAAAATCGTTAGTTATTTAATAAAACAAATTGAAGATAGTTTTCGTGCCTCTGAACTGTGATATAAACATGAATGATGTCATTTCAACAACAAAAAATGCCTGAAAATACATCGGCTTCACCTCGTATTTCGACTAGGCCTTTGTTAGTCTTTCTTCCGGTTGAAATGACGTCATTAATGTTTCTGTCACAGTACAGATCAAGCCAATCAGTCAATTTTCTGTAAACAATGTAATGTTGTGGCGAATAACAGCAATTAATATTAACAGACGTATACATTTAGTACACGGTACGATTTCCAGCAACTAGGCCTGGAAGCTACAGATACGAAATTTGTCTAGAAAGATGGATACGACGGATATCGACACAAATGAAAGATTTATCTCTTGTATACAAATGGTTTATCATCTACATTAATCTGGTTTTGTTAGTGGCTTTAAGCCCCTCGTATGCGAACACTTATACTGTATTAGATAATAAAAAGAAAAATTGGTTCAAATTTACGCGGAGATGCCAGAAATCAGGGAATGGTAACACCAAGAGTTTTTCGCACGCACTACGTTCTTTTCTCTTTTGTCTCACTGGCCCTCGGAAACCCAAGGGTTCCCTCAAATAACGAAAAATGTTGTAGGTCCGGAAAATTATTCTACTCAAACTGAAGAACCCGCCAAATCGAAGCCTTACTAAGACTAAACACAGTCTTCTGATTTAGAATATCAGTAAAACTGTGAGTGCTTCGGCTTTCCCACATTGGAGGATGCGGAAGGCTCATATATCTCGTTTCCACGCTGTTTCCTTTCACTTGCATGTTTTTATACGACCGACGAACAGTTCTTTTTAAATCTGACTTGAAATGAGCAGATGCCAATTGTGGATTAACACTACCCATCGTTTGAAAAATGACTCGGTGTCCTTCTTAACGCCAATATATTGAAATTTCGTATTTAGAAATATGCATCACTCAAACATAACTTAAGTAAGAGATTTCCAGCTAATTAATAATTATGTGTTCTTTATGTGTTTTTTTACTGAAAAAATTCAATACACTTTTCATTAAATATATTATTGGCTATTTCCACCGATGTTGTCATCGGTTAAATTTAAATCTTCTTCACATCGTATTTCAAATACATTGCACATATTAAACTCCTTTCCTGAGATTTCACCTCCCAGTGATGTCACCAATTTGTGATTTCTAATTTTTAATATCTTAAAATCTTCCTTCATGCCCGATTTTACCAAAATCCATTGCCAGCCGACAATTTGAAAAAAGATAAGACAAAACATAATCCGAAATTAAACATCTTGGGAATAGCTCAAGATATGAGCTTGAAAACAAGACACAAGAGTTGATCTGATGAAGGCTTTGCTATAAAGTCGAAATATTATCGCTACACTAAGCTCATATCTTGAGTTATTTGTTATTGACAAATATCTTTTCCTAGTATAGTATTAAAAATAATGTTATAAATAGATGATTTTTTACTCAGCAAAGGTTGCATTACCATAAAAAGAAATATTACCTCGCTTATTTTGTCTTGTCTTGTTTTAACTTTCTATTTATTGGTGCAGCAGTATGTTTACTGTGGCGGAAAAAAACTGCTCTTGTAAAATCTCCTTAAATGTCTACCTACCTGTCACATCTAAGCTCATGAGCCAAACAGATAGTTTGAATTGAATTTTCAAAAAAATTTAAACGACCTTGCGAATACCAAGATTTTCCTCTATCGGTAGAGAAGTTTGAAACTTCCCTTCTAAAAACTTTTTAATTTTAACAAATCAAATTACCAATCCTTCTTGTCACATTTTAGCATTGTCCTGTTACTGACACCTTTGTCGAAATACAATGTCAATTTTCCCTCCAATTATGTAACCATCTCAGAAACTTATATAAAAGCTTTCAGCTTCCGATCACATTTCAAACCCTTGTTCTAATTATGTATTTTCTTGCGATTTTGTCACCAACTTTGGAAATGTTTATTCCGAGAAGACTTCCTTCTTGTCGCATTTCTATGCCTTACCAATTAAACAAATTCGTCGAAATAGATTTTCTCGGAAAGGCAGCGTAGTGAACAGCATGTAGCGCCCCCCTCTCATGGCCAACTTAAAAAATAACAAAAATTATAACGATGGTACTGTATAATACACACGATAGCAATATGGTAATATCCAGGGGTATAAAATTTTAATGGCGATTGTGATAGTTTTTTTATCTTTTAAATTTACATAAAAAGTCTCACACAACTTTTCACAAAATTGCATGGTCTTCATGATCTGCAAAATTGTTGTATTCCCGTTATTGTTCTTTTTCTCATTAAATTTGTTCAGGATAATTTTTGTAATCCCCGCGTGTGTATGAGAGTGACTCCTTCTCCTATTCGTCGTCAAAAGATAAATGTTGCCAGAAGGAGCAACTCGGATCCGCTTTAGTTTTTAACAGTTAGCATGATCTGTGTAGACGATAAAAAATTAAAGCGATCCTGAAGGAAAGAGCGTCGACGTTTTTTGTATCAAAACAACCAGATTGAGAAATACGTCACAACGAATTCTAATGTACGAATGTATTTGTATCACGTATAGAGAGTAAAATAAATTATCTAGAAAAGTTTTTCGAATTGTTTTTCAATTATATTTGCAGGTTTTTCTCCATTTTGAAGTCATCCGTGACGAAAATGTTTATATTAGCAATGGAGTCTTCGCCGCATACGAGGTAGTAATATCGGCGCTTTCGGCAAACATCGTCGGCCGGAGATTTTCGCAAGGGCTCCTGCTCGACAAGACCGTCATGCAACGGAAGGAAGCATTAAGACGAGAGGTCATCATGGCTTCCATCAAGAAGAATACTAAGAAACAAGATGAAAAGCATCTAAAAATCCTTCGAGATCTATGCTCACTGCCACATAACAGGAAATGCTTCGACTGTGGTCAACGAGGGCCAACCTATGTCAACATGACGATAGGATCCTTTGTATGTACGTCTTGCAGTGGGATATTGTAAGTGTTCCGACTTCCACCTGGCTATACAGAATTGAATGCATCATATTTTCTTTGCCAACCAGACTATCGAATGTAGTGTCAATCGTGTAGAATACATTCGTCTTATTGACACATCGTATGTTTGTTCTCTCTAAGACGTGGTTTGAATCCACAACATCGAGTGAAGTCTATATCGATGACTAGCTTTACCCCGACTGAGATCGAGTTCTTGCAAAATGCTGGAAATGAGGTGAGCAAGGTTTTCTTTGACAAACGGAACTTTAAAGATGATCATAACCTTACTAGACGCTATATATACTTCAATAAAATTATAGCGCACAAATTCAAGCCGCATCCCACGCCTTCCATCAGTTTTCATAATATTCTTATGTTTCCTTGAATAAATTAAAAATATTCACGACTTTACGTTGCTAATTTAAGAGACGTTTTGTCACTTTTTATCTGATGAGAGGGCAACCTTACTAAAATTTTTGTGCTTTTCGTTACTGCGAATCTTCGTTTCCGGGTAGTTTGCCAGGGTCAAGTTTACGCTCGGACATATTTCTGTAAATTCCTCGGTGGATAGATTATGCCATTGTGCTGAGTTCGTTCACGCTTCCTGGGACGTGTCGTCGTCCTTGTAATTCAGTAACTTAATTAATCAATTGTCGTAGGTCATATTACCAAGCTGGATTTATGTTTGTTTTTGTGATTAATTGCTTACATAATTGCTTCTTCATGCTTTTATTAACTAAAACTGTGTTTAGGTTACACATTTCAAACGTTGACTAAAAGATTTGATTGAGTGAAAAGAATTTCAAGAAGAATATGCAGTTAGGCTGGCAAAGGCTTTCATTGCAATTTGAAAAGGTGTTGCATAATTGTGAGAACAAATTAAAGTATAATTAAATGGACACAATTATGACAACCACTCCCATGAGTTGTTGTTGTTGAATCCACTGTACAGTTTGTACTCAGATTTGATAACAGTGGCTATACTAAGGTGTTCTGGACTCTATGTTGATGACCAGTAAACTTTGTCCTGAAATTTATGGAATTACCTTGCCTTAAAGTGCATATTACCTCAGATTTTTTATCATATACCATAATTTGCAGATTATGAGTTACACCATTATTTTATACCACCATTATTTATACTGCAACATTTTTTAGTA
This sequence comes from Nanipora kamurai, assembly GCA_036872915.1. Taxonomy (NCBI): domain Eukaryota; kingdom Metazoa; phylum Cnidaria; class Anthozoa; order Scleralcyonacea; family Helioporidae; genus Nanipora; species Nanipora kamurai. The sequence continues at coordinate 31,773 of JBAHVQ010000219.1, forward strand.
TTACAACAAGGAAAACATCACTCATTATAATTTAACTCTTACAAAAAACTTATTACACTAAGAGAATCACAGAGTTACTTATTTAACACAAGTCCTCTGACAAATCCACAAAAATCTTGATCTTCTGTATTTCAATGAAACAAAAAAGCAATTTCACTTGGAATCAAATGTATCTATCACTGTTCTCTTGTTGGTCACTACTGCTTTGAGTGCTTTCATCATGAGGTAATTCAAACCTTTCTGGTAAAATGTCCACCTTGCAGTGGCCACTTAAAATACAAGACTTAGGTACAGTTTCCTAGGCAACAACAATCTAACTGCATTAAATTTTGTCACATACCATTGCTCGTTGCATTTGACCTTTCATTGGACAGGTCTGCCCACTGCTTAGCCAATCACAATTAAACTTGTTTTATCCAATCCACTAGACAAGCTAATACCATCTTCCATTTTTAGAAAAAGAAACAAACTTTTTCAAATACTGGTAAAATTTTGTATTTATTCATGAATAAGCTGCACTGGATTATAAGCTGAATGATATTAAATTTTTGACAAAAGTTGTGGCTTATAATCCATGAATAATGGTGATGAATTTAAGTAAACTGTTCAAATTCTATAAATTTGGCTACCTGCTGTTTGTTATTTGCTATTTTTTGTAGTTATCACTTTACTATGTAAGGTTTGGCTTGATTATCCACATAGCAGCTACAGTCACGGTCATTTCCAAATTACATTGGAAACTTGATAGATTTCTAAAGAGATAAGCCTGGAAGTTGAAAACAATACCATTTAAAATATTATCTTAAAATTGTGTTGCATATTATACTGTACCTACTGTAATCAAACAAAATTTACTGTCATATTAGAGAACCTAGGGACACTGATGTCTTTTCTTTCATGTTTTACCAAATAAAAAGCTGTTGAATAGATACTACATTAGGTTTAGGCTGCATGCTGGATTATTAATAGGATTAAGATTTATAATAACCACCTGGATTATGAATATCTCACTGCTAATCTTCCCTTGTATTTAAGAAAGGTAATGCAAGTTAGGAGTGAATAATAGCAATAAGTGATACAGTACAGTAGCTAAAATGTAAGTTGCAGTACCAGAAAATATATTGCCAGTTACCAACAAAACTGTTGGGTATTAATTATGTTTATATGAGTCTGTACATGTACATATTGCCACCATAGGCTGGCAGGTGCCAACAAAACAATAAGTACAAAACAGGTGTTCCTGCTGCTAACAAACTACACTGCACTTGTAAATTCTGGAATAGGGAATATTTTCAGATATAATTCACCCTTACAGTATGATTTTGAATGTATTACAGTAATTGCTTGTAATTGAAAACAGGTGTTTAAAGGAAAAATGATGAGAGAAACCCCTCTGGCTCCATATGATTAGCCATTTTAATTTCCCCCCCCAAATTAATGAACACTGCTTGCTGCCATCTTAGGGGTTGTAAAACTTTGTAAGGAATGAATTTGTAAAAGTTGGGGGTTTTTTTATCCTTAATGTCTATACCATAGTGGTTACTCACAAAGCCAAATTTATCAGATAATTTTCAGCTTCAATTTTCCCTGTGTCTGCTTTGATATTGTAAGCCATATTCAACCCAAGACTTATTTTCCACATCATGAGTTTAAACTACGGTACATATAGTGTACAGTACCATCCACTTCCATCTTAACATCTCTTTTGATTCAGCTAGAGTATGACTTTTTCAAATTTTATTTATTGATTGATGAAAATAATGTTTCACCCATGGGGATTTGTCTGCTGTATTGGCTATCCAGGCTTCATAAAATTGTGTTACGGTACAGATGTATTTGCTTCATGTTTTGTGGTCAGCATAAGTAATGTGACAAAAAAGCTAGGAAAAATTTCAGTGATCACTACTGTGCATTTACTGGTAAGTTGCTTGTTTTCCTGTATTTGTTACTCAATCTTAGGACACAACTTGAAGTGAGTGAACTACACTTACATGAGGAATCACCATTTTTATTTAGTCCTTTGTTTGCAGAAGTTTAAGTGGAAGCATGGTTTTAAGAACAGTTAGTATTCCACATTTAGCCTAGTACTCTGTGTATGTATTTGATAACCATATCATTCTAGATAATAATTATGCCATGACAAAACTTTCAGTTCAAATTTGTTACAGTGGCACCCACAAGTTTTTTAACATCATTTCCATGTATCATGCATGTAACATGGGTGAAATACATGGAAAACAACATGTTCTTTATGTGTAGTACACAGAGGTTCCACATAGTCTTTTGAAAGTCCTTTTTACTCATTACCTGTTCAAGTTGTTTTACACAGAGTTTTCAGTTAAGGTCTGGTTGACATTGTTAACCTTTGCTTTGATTTCGTGAGGGGATTATATCTGTGTGTAAAATACAGACCTCTCATTTTAGAAATGCCCACATGTATGAGAAACAGCGTGCTTAAATTCAAGCATGCATGCAGGCAGTGGTGTGCAATGGAAAATTTATCAATCTTGTTCTGGTTTGTCAAATTTAAATATGCTTGGACCTTAATTTAATTTCACAGCACCATTACACAAGTCCTGTTGTGTTTAATATTTATCATTTCTCAGTATTTTCTTTAAATTAAGTAGATAATTTAGATTCACTTTTCACATGAGCCTGAGTCAAAACAAGTGATAAGAAAAGGGCATGTTGGAGTCTCACAAGAGAAGTTCTGCTTCTGTTTTAGCAGCATTTAACAAGCAGAAGCCATGATCATTGTGTAATTTTATAGGTCCTTCTTGTTCCTGCACAAGTTAGTATTACATCGTCATCTTTGTTAAGAACTGAAATCACAGGCAAAATGTCTGTGTCTTCCATGAGTTTTGCCCTTATCAGGAAGATCAAGTCGCAGCAGCTGTTTGATGTGTGTAGCCATAATTTTCATAATAGCGAAATGCTTTTAGGTTACATAATCTGATGAAATTGTGGTGGGGTTAAGTCCATCTTTGTAATGTCAATGGAAAGATCTCTTAGGCATGTGTTAGTCACTCTGAAGCATTAGAAGAAAAATAGCGAAGTTAAGACCATTTCGGGCGTACAATAAACAGCATGACTAGGAAGGACATGTCAGGCATGCATGGGCACATGTGCATGTGATTGCAGAAGTCTAAATGAGAGGCCTGTTAAATACATTTACAGCTAACTAACTTAAATTTTTGGTAGTTTTCTGACCCTTTTTACTTTCTATATGTTATTCAACATTGTCCACACTGCACTCTAACAAAGCTGTTTTAAATTGTTCACTGGTTAGAAAGCATTTGCTTAAATCTGTAAATGCTTTTCAGATATGAAGAAAATAACATGGAAAGCATGTTAGGTTACAATTTCATTGTAATGAAGTTTGAAGACCAAAGCTAAGAGAAAACATTCTGGAATTTCTATTTACACTGCACCACCATAAAAGGGAATTGTTTTCATCTCTCACTGTTTAGAAATCGTTTTCATTCCCAATAGTGTTCTCAATCAGAGACTTTTTACCAATGTTTCCAATTTGCTTCATACTCTCATCAATGTAAGCCTAATAACCATTAGTGATTACTCATCTACTATTAAAATCAATCACGTTCAGAAGGCTTGCACCATTTAAACCCTCCAGCTTGTTTGGCGATACAGGCACTGTCAGTCAGGGCATTCAAAGCAGAAAACATACTTTCACTGTGTGGTACACACACAGTTGGTGTAGTTTCTCTGTGTTGTACACCTACATTGCTTTGCACACAAACTACACCCACAATGATGATAAAAAAATTGTGGGTGCCATTGTACATGCATACAACTGAAAACCTTGACTTTCGTCATGACCTCAAAATTTATAACATACTGGTAAGTATAATACTGTGATCTTGGCAATGTTGAATACTGTAAGATTACGATAAGACCAAGTCTGAACTCTGCCCCTGTTAATGTATGTGGAAACAAAAAAAACTTGCATAAGTTGTGGTAAGACGAAAATATCTTTTGTTCATCGGAGCAAGCATTTGGATGAGAGACTTGGAGATGAGTGATGAGAAATAATAGATGAAAGATGCAGAGATGATAGATTAAGGGGCAAGAGACGTTAGGTGTGGAGGTGAAAGACAATCGACAATCAATGTGAAGATGATAAGCAATAGACATGGAGATGAGAGATGATAGACAAAAATAGACACAAAAAATGTTAAGATAGACATGGAGAGTACTTTATTTGTTTTTGGATGTTTTGTCCAACAATGGATTAATAAAGGAAAAATGGTGATGTTTTGGATTCTTTAACCCTTTCATGCATGCAGTTGTTGTGTGACAACTTTATTATTTTACTCTGTCTAATGCCAGACAATTTTACTTGTCAAAGGAAAGACCCCTGGTCACTGTGCGAATAACAGGGTTAAGCTTTAGTGTAAGAAATCCTCTGGTTTCAAGTGCATTTTGGAATTAAAATACCAATCAATTATTTCAGTACACAGTACATGTACTGGTAGTTGGTATACCAATGTACCAAAGATATTGATACAAAATCCCTGTTGTTTTTTTCATATAACTCTTTGCATCTCTAGTTGCTTGTCAGCCAAGCAGTGGTTTCCCTAATACTGGTTAACATTTGTGCTTTGTCCAGTTGTTAGGATTGAGGTTTTGTGATGTAAAACAAATTTCATCAGCATATAATTTATTTGAGGTTTATTATGTTCTGATGTGATTGAACTTGGCGGTTATGAAAGTAAGCCAAAGAATTCAGATTGTCATTCCTGGCCAGATGGCTGGTTGCCTTATCCTTAATGGTTGATAGTTCAGTGGTGTATCATAGTTACTGTATCTTTGACAACTATGGTGTGAATGTTCTACCTGAAAAGCAGGATGGTGTAGTGTTTATAAGACCAAAAAATTAATATGGAAAAGAAAGTGTTATGATAGAAAAAGGTTTGTCCTTGGAATTGTTACTGACATTGCTGTTGTCCTACAGCTATGTGATATGTTTCATATTAAAACCCTTTTGCTGAAAACATTCAACTTTCCTCTCAATTTTAAACTTGGAGAGTTTACTAATCTTGGAGCTGTTTACGTTTAAATAACTGTTTTGTTTAAGTGCTTGTGACAGCAGTAAAATTTGACCACTAGTATCACTTATTGGCTGTAATTATTCATTGATATTTGTGGGTAAATGGACAAATTTGTTTCCATGCATTGATGTTGTTGTTTCAGGTTCTGTTCATGTACATTGTGGTCTAAATTGATTTTACATGTAATTGCTGAGGATGTTCCACCATAAAATTAATCATAAATTTATGTTTGTATGCCAAAACATAGTGTATTTCTTTGTACATGTATTTCACTCCATGATTCTCCCAGGTTCAAACCATCTACTTTGTAATTATTCATTGATATTTTAACTTTAACATTTGCTGGCAGGATGTCTTCCCTATAAAAATCCCCTGTTGTCAGCCAGGCAAGATATCTTGTCTTAATAATGAAAATTGTCCAGCGTTATTTGGCTGAGATCTCCTGGGGGGAAAGAATTCATTTCTTTGAAGCCCAGTGTTTAGTATTGTAGCTGTTATGGCTTGTCAAATGAAAAACAGCAGAGCTCTTACAATACTCTGGTTCCTGTGCTTCAATCTGCAAACAGCTTTAGATTGTCCAAAATGTTTGGTATCACCAATGTCTATACTGAAAATCTCTTTTTTTCTTGCTAACCTAAAGCAAAAAAATTGCACTACATGTATAATACTGCACAATCCTTTGGTTTAGGCACTTTAATAACATTGCTGGGTAATTTGGTGGTGAGGGTATGTAATTTCTTGTGCTTGATCAGAGACCTTTAACTACCTGTACAGGCCCTGATATGATGGAACCAGTTTATGGCCACTGACAGCTCAGTGTACAGACTACTCATGCCTTCAGTTCTGTGGCTTACTAGCTGTACTGTAAATAAGTACATTTACATGTATACTGCGTGACCGTCTTTGACTTACGACCTTTTGATATGATCTTGTTGTAAAGTAAATACTAAGATCAGGTAACATAGTCAATGATAAGTTTCATTCAGTAAAAGTTATTGGGTGGAAAGAAGTTGCAGAAAGAACAGGATTTTGCAGTTTTTTGGGCAAAATGACCTTATGTGATGATGTTAGATGTTACTCTGAGTGACGAACCATACCGGACAAGTAGAAAAAACTCTACTTTGCCTGGCAGGGATTCGAACTCACAACCTTTGGTTTACTAGTCTGACACTCTGCCAACTGAGCTACAGGTCAAGTTGGGAGCTGGTCGCGAAATGATCTTACTTCGGCTCTTGATATTTTGAAACATCCTATCTGATTTTAAATAGCTACGTGACCTTATGTGCATCTTAAAATGCCCAAATAAATATTCTTTTTTGTTTTTTTTAATGTACCTGTATGAGGTTGCAACAGGTTTTCTTGATCCAGGACTACATGTACCGTACATGTAACTGGCAATTTGTTACTATACTCAACTTGTAACTTTAATACTTGTATGGTACAGTACTAACAAACTTCTTCAATGGCTATATTTTGTTTTAATTCAATAGGTCTGTCGGCGGTCATGGTTGGGTTTATGGAATTCTCCCAATCCACCTGAACCAGAGTCAAGAGATGAACTTAAAGTGAAAGATTTTATGATGCAAAAGTATGACCGTAAAAAATGGTACATACCTCCGTCACAGCTTTCACCTCCAACTGCTAAAAACGAGCCATCAAATGCATTGCCAGAGAGAAAACCTCTTAAGCATCTACTGGGTGAGAATGCTCCTCCAGTTGTCATCAGTCAAGAGGTAAACATTAACCTAAATTGAATGTTTTTTATTCCCAATTGATTTTTCTAAAGCTGAATAGAATTATCTGGTGGCAGCCTGAATAAAACATAAAGGTGCTGTGTGAGTCAAAGGGTGAACGAGGCATACAACTTACGGGAAACGTCTGAATTTTTTAACCTGAAATTAGAGTGAAATTTTGATGTACGGTTTATTTTCAACTTGGGTAGATAATGGATATGACAATTAAAGCAGACTGAAGTGATTATTAAAATGCGCATGTGTATTGTGCTAAGGATATATTCATCACCCTCGTCTTCTTGATGATTTAATGTGATAGCTTCCATCATAGTTTAAAATTTACCCAAGGTTTGCAAGTAATATCACTGTTCGAAGCTAAACACTTCAACAAATAGTCAAGTACATGTAGTTTAGAAACCGTAAGGAAGGCAGAAAGAAAAATTACAACATCGTGAATGTCCAGATATTTTTACTAGGAGTATATTTATTGATAATTTTGCTAAAACCTTATTCAAACTAATATATTTCAAAATAGTCCAGAAGCACAAGAAATGAGTACGGTAAAAGTTTGCAAGGTTTTTTATGTAAATGTTACCTATCTCAATGTGGGATCACATTTCCTGTTACAGGTCACTCATTTCAAATTCAAAAACAGCACATTCGTTGGCCATCTCTGACAGTTTTGAAATTATTAAAATCCACTATCTTTGTTGCAAAAAAAAAAACTTGTCCACCCAGCCTACTTTAACACGAAAATACTCTAGTTATAAATCACCTACATATACAGTAGTAACATTTACTAACTAAATTCTTGAGTATTTTTTGCCCATGAGTCATTACTTGGCACTTCAAGGCTAGCCATCTTATTGTCCAGCTTGTGGAACTTCAAGGAATCATTCTTTCATTAGATGAAGGTACAACATTTGCCACATGATGTTATGTTTTATTCTATCAATATCCAGGCTCCACCGACCGTCAGACGGCCCAGCGGGGGAACTACAGTTTCTCAAACCCCAAAGCCACCAACACCAGCTAAACAGCCTGTTAATGACTTACTTGGAGATTTAGGAGGAGACCCTTTCGCACAGTCAGCAGGTAATACAGTTATGGTAACAATATAAGGTATACTTAATGCTAAGACAAATTTGTTTCATGTGGGAGCTTGGTAAATATCAGACGACTAGTGAACGTTCGTCAAGGTAAAGCGTCCCACCGATCAGAAGGTTGCGCATTTGATTACTTTTCCATTGGGCAAGTAACATGTTATAATTATACGTTATAATTTTTCTGTGGAAAACTGATGTGGAGATATTGGATTGTTTCTTTGAACGTTTTGTATCGTACGGTTGGATAATGATTGAGCTTTTCAAAGGGATAAAATAAATTGATCCAGCAACTGCGGTTTTACTGATTAATTGTTTTGATAAGGAATTCGTATATAAACATCAATTGTACAATATTATACGTCTCAATTAATTATCGTCCGTTTTTTCCAACCGGCCAAAAGAAGCTATGGCCGACAGGTGGGAAAAACCTCTGTGCATGCGCGTAATTATCAATATAATTAGACTCAAAATGGTGGCAAAAAACTTCGTAAAAGAGCGACGACGAAACGGCGCCTTTTGAGGCATTAATAAAAGTTGACAGAGATTAGTTTTAGATTAACTCCTTCCTGTCTGTATAGGTCCTCAATGACCTGTGGAGACTTTAGTATTTTACTTTGGCTAACGCCAGACGATTTTACTCGTCAAAGGAAAGTCTTCGGATAGGAAAGAGTTAAACAAGAAGCTGCACTAGTCCTGAAAACAAGGAATGGCCTTCCTTAGCAATCGATTGACCACCCAAAATGTATGCGCCGTTTTGTTCTACCAGGTTTTTCCGAAGTTCGTAAATTGCTAAACTCTGGCGAGGATTGCTTACAATACAATAATAAGGCCAGGTTGAATTTGTTAATGTCTTAACTGAACAAACTATTTAAATTAACTAAACAAAAAATTGTATTTAAAGAAGAAAAATCTGCAATGACGACCATTTTATTACAAAAATAGATTTTCAATTCAATCATCTTAACGTTCTCGAGCTCATTCGGTTTCAAACCAAAAAAAAATTGAACCTCGCAAGCCGATAAATTTTAATGTAATTTAACCAATTTTTAAATTAAACGCTTTAATGTCTTGTGGTTAGTCAAATTTAAATTAACAAATTGTATATCGGGTGAGAACTAAAAACACCGAGAAGTGCGACGATAGCCTTTATAAACAGTAAATGTGTATCCGAAAAAAATTTTTTCCGGGTTTCTGGCCGTTTTTTAAAATCCTCAACCTGGCTTGTTGAATGCGGGTGTTATTGCCAGCCAACAGAGTAGTTTTACTTGAAGATCTGAAGCGCATAACTCAGTGAACCCAGAAACGAAAAAATGGGATTGGAACGTATTTACAAGTTGTTTTGGACCGGTTAGCAAATTGTCGGCGGTACCAAGGAATGCGGATTTAAAAGATCAATAAACATTTGCGTTCGTCACTTCAAGCAACTTTCATAACAGAAAAATTTCACTTGTGTCTTTCCTTTTACGAGTACACGGGAGAGTTTAGAACGTATTCTGTCGGTTTTTGAGGATATTTCCTATTTTCCTTACTTGTTGGGACCAAGGAAAACATTTCAGCCAAGTTAGCTTCACAACATGGAAATTCCACAGCACTTGAAATTTTACTCATGGAAAATAATATTTAATATAATTTAGTTTCTGCATTTCAAAAATTTTTGATACTGAGGAACATATAAAGGCTTCTACTTCCCAAAAAACTGAGTTAAAAACAATTATTAAATGAGAAGGTGAAGGAATACTGAAGCTGTAGGAAAACAATAAGGAAATCAAATTCAGAACTGTAAAAAGGACCAACCCACTAGTTACAGGCAATAATTATTCTGGTGAAATTTTATAATTGAGTGCATTTGTACCAATTTATTAATTCTAGCAATTTATTAATTAATTTAAAAAATACCATTTTAAAGCATATCATTCAAATTAGAACAATCTTACTGAAATTTCTTGAAGAAAATTTTAATCATACAGTACTAAATGTTGCAATAAATTTTTTAGTATCTAACTGCAGTGGCGAAGCTGAGCATAAATGACTGGTCATGCTATTGTCGCTTACTTACTTACTACTCGCTCACGTTTTTTGCAACAAAAGATTTTTTCAGCAGCTGGAGAGATGTCTCTGTCGGCATGAATTTCCGAAGATCTGCATGATTGACTTTGATTCATATTCGTCTTGTTCGCTATTTGTTCGCTAGTATCTCTACTGAATTTTTAATAATAAGACTCGTGCTACTGGAAATGAGCATGATCTGAAGCCCAAAACTGGCAAGATATGCATGTGCAAGGGGGGTATTTAGCCAATCCAGTGGCACGCAAATTTTAGCCTGCTATCTGAGAAGAGCATGACTTGCCACAGGTGACCAATGCATGAAACTAAACGGATAATTCACTAACGCCGCTTGCGATTTTAAAGAAAATTTCGACACAAACTTTTCTTTTCAAGCGTGTAAAATAATTCTTAGCTCTGAAATATTTTAGTCATGCTCAGCATGACCGCTAGCTTCGCCATTGTCTAACTGGGTTTTTCAAAGTATTATAAAATAATTTACTTGTTAGAAAAATGTAACAATTCAAAATCCTTGTGGCAATAACCTACAGTATAATTACATGGGGTGAGTAGGTCATCACTACATTCAGTATACATCCAGGAGCTCTGTGGAATGTAGAGGAGGAAAACAGTTTCCTCAACAAACGTAAAATAAGAAAAGTGATAAGAAAAGCAAAATCAGAATGTTTGAAAACAGTATGTACTGTTCAAAATTCAAATACAGTAACATGTTAAATGCAAGGTTGAGAACCAAAACGCTAAGCAAAGGATACCTTCACCAAATGTTTACAATTGTTTGCAATTACCATCTGGATTGAAAATAATACCGAACTTGACCCCAAAACAGCAAAAGGGATTAGTCATATTCAAAGTGCTACTCTGGTTTCGTGGCCAGCAAAAGGTACATGGACATTTTAAATAAACGACAACTCTTTTTATTTTAAAAGCAAACATGTTTCAGCATACCTATGCCATCTTCAGTGCG
>JBAHVQ010000219.1:42811-75164 GCA_036872915.1 Nanipora kamurai
TCTTTCAAGCGGGTTCCGAATTGCCGCTTCGTTTGTCCAATGTAGACTTGTTCGCAATCACGACAAGGAATGGAGTAGATTGTACCTTTCATTTGTTCTTTTTCAAGCATTTCTTAAAAACATTTTTTATTTTCCTTTTCTCTTCTCGTTTTGATTTTTGCTATTTTCTTACCGCCTTATATTTGAGATATCTGGTGACCTCTTATATAAGTGGAGATACCCGGTGACCCCGCTTGGTATTCATTTCCAGGGAGATACCCGGTGACCCCATATCCTTGTTGGGGAGATATCCGGTGACCCTATTCTAGAGTTATTGTTTTTAGTTTTTAACTAGAAAAGTTTTTTGGGTTACTTGCATGTACCTTTTGCTGACCACGAAACCAGAGTAGCACTTTAAATATGACTAATACTTCACCTGGTTGCGAAAAAAGACTATTTACCAGCAAAAGGGATTTTACTCAGTCAGTTTCCCGACAGTTGATACAAATTATTCAAAACCACAAGTACGCCAAATACTTTCGAATATGCTAAATACAGTTTCGACAGACTCAATTTCGAAAACAGCTTGTCTCAATGGAGTAACTAAGTCTTTTTAATGGCGGCAGGGGGAGCAAACGGGCCTTGGTAAACTTTAGGGGGCCAACGTTTAGCAACAAATTTGGTGAACGAAGGAAGGCTTCTCCAAATCCTAATCTCAATATCTTGTATTGCCGAACCTGTATCTGTATATGACTGTATGTTAATTCGAATGAGATAGAAAACTATAGAATTTAAATTTATTACAGTATTTGTCCACTGAAAACACATCTTTTAGAAAAAATCCTTTTCCTGAGTAGATTAATTTCAGGATGGCAACCAGGTATTTTAATGCGGAGTTTTTTTTGAAAACACTGACGTCATAGTGCCAGCAGTCATGATCGGATACTCTGCGATGTATTTTGAGTTCTAGGACCGAGGGAGGTTTTCGTGTGACCTGCAAAAATAACACGAAAGCAAGCGTGCACGGAAAACATTTGATGAGTTTTCAGGGTGAAAGAACCGTTTTCAAATTTATCCGGAGAAGTGTGGATGGGGACTATGACGCAGCATCTTTATACTTAATAAAAAACACATCGAAATATGACATTAGAATAGGAAGAGTCGGTCCATCGCCAGAAATTGCAAAACGGCCAACTATTTAAATGAGCCAATCGTTTGCCAACTTGCTACAAATGAAGTTAGATTGTGGATGTGCCCATGTTTCACAATATTTCAATAATAGACAAAGTACATTGGAAATAACCCACCAAACTGAATTGGAACAGCAAATTTTAAATAATATTCCGAGCATTGAAACCGATTCAGCTACGAGTGCCTCAAATAATCTCATCTCTAACTCAAACAACCAATCGTGTGTATGATACTAATCTCATAACAAGCTCAGAAATTTTGCTGGTTCGCTACTGAATGTGGTTTATTCCGCTGCCCCACTTCTCGGTGGGTCTATGTTTTCCACAAATATTCAATCTTTATCATCTAGTGTGATGTAAATTATTTTTAGTTACTTTGCTATTATTCATTTTTATTATTTTTAATTTGTCTCTAATGACTAAGTCAGAGGACACGTGCACACACTGTTTGCCTATTTCTCGGAGAAATCTAACAATTCTCTCCCAGAATGTGATGAAAGGTTACGTCATTCAGAGTATTTTGCACAAATATTTGAAATCAATATCTAGTTAAATACTTAGTGAAAACAGTTAAACAAATTAACCCTTTAACGCCCCAGTGTCTGATATGGAGCGTTTTCACTCAATCCCCACAGATTCAAAGAACAACGGTCATGTCGGCCATGTTGGCGTACTCAACAAAAGAAGATAGTTAAAATTCTTTTGTTAAGGAACACCAATATGGCGACTATGACGTCATGTGAAAACGCTTTGTATTGGACACCGAGCACAAAAGAGGAAATGAGAAAACAAACAAAAACAAAGAAAACAAACAACAAGAGTTAAAAGGTTAAAAAACTTTCCATCATCAATTAAATCATTTGATATGTTTCTTCACCAGCAAACATTTTTGTTCCACAGAGTTATCCACAGCATATGATGTTTTAGGTTGTATTCTTATCAGACACAATAACTTAGACCTGTTAAACAACACTTCTAAATGAATTTCTTCAAACACTGCACAACAAAGATGACTACCACTCCTGTCTAGATCATATATTAAGCATTGCACTTAAATCTAAAAGAAAACCTTGATGAAAGTAGTGCTATTCTAACTGGAGATTATCCTTCATGAGAATATTTTAAGAAACTAATTGCTGCAGCATTTAAAGCAAAAGGTAAGGGAAGAAGTAAGCCGCAATAATCTCAGTGTATATTGCACAGGTTTTTATAGAAAACATACTCGTATCCAAGTCCGCATGAATACATGAGCTGACTTCAACATTATCCATCCGTTACTCCCTATTATGTTACTTCTTCTTCATGTTATTCGCCAGTTAAAACTAGCCTTGATAAAAAAAATCCTTGAAATCCTTTATAATTTGGCAAGGAATCTTTCATGTAGTGCTAAATGCTCAGGAGTAAACCGTCCTTTTACCTCGACTAGATGGATCAGTTTTCTTAATGTTGTACAAGACCATGTCAGCTAATCCCAAATGACTTCAACCCTGATCTTGGCAGCTTTTAGTAGGTAGTCACTTGTTGGTGACATGCATATGGTATTTGGGAAGTATTGCACCAATCCAAACATTTATCGTCGAATTATGAACCCCTCTAGCCATCCACCCGCGTCTGATTGAAACTTGCGGTCGTCTTTGTCGCGCTTCGGGTGAACTAAACAATTATCTGCGTATTCAGTAATGAACCGCTTGAAAAATGGCAAAATTGTAAGCCCTATATCAACTTAAGTCCTTTTCCCTACCACTAGAACAAGTTGTGAACATCGCCAATTTCACGACTCCGGTCAGCAGGTTTATCGTCTGCGAAAGCTCAGTACTGAAATGTATTGACCAATCAGCGGTTTTTTCTCAGTGTACTCTAAAAAGTCTGGAACGATAACTTAAGCCTCTCTTATGACCCGGAAGCCAAATTTCCCGCCCATGAAGGCTGACATGTAGGTATATATCACGCATGTTTCGCGCGTGTAGCTACAATTACATATAAAACATGCGTGTTCCTTGCGTGTAGTTACCACGAACCGGCAATACTAAACCAGTTATTTTATCTATTTCAGTTCGTAAATTCTCATTTTTACAGCAATAACAACATCCTTGTGTGATAGAAACTAAATGAAGTGTAAGATTAACAAAGTTTTCGTCCTGGTCTTGCTCTAAGATATGTTAACAAAATCTTAAGACATGCAAGGAAAACGAAAAAAGAGTAGCGGTTTCCGTGCCGTTTTTTCGACCGAACTTTTATATTTGTTTAATAGCTCTATATTTTACTAACGGCTGTTTCTGAAGAATAGGTAAGGCGAAAGACCAAGTACTTCTTTTGATATGGGCTATGGAAAGGTGTCTCAGAAAAATGATAAAATCTTTGACTTGTTAAAGATTTTTAGTACTATTTTCATGAAAGGGACTGAGCATACTTACATGTCAGCAACCATGGTTGGCTTCAAAATTCAGTCTGGAGTTATCGTTCCAATCTTTTTAGAGTTCACCGTTTTTTCCCACCTGTCGCTTTGGCCCAGTGAACTCTATATATAAGTGCTGAGATAACTTTCGGCCCTTCAGTAAAGCCACACGACGTGGAGGTGAGTTTTGCACGGTAAGCTCTATATATAATCGGAGTTTATGCAAGTTTACTTGCTGCATCTTACTTTCTTGTTTGGCCAAGGTTTAAGGCCTCGGTTGTGTCTTGAGATGAACCAGGCTTTCATTGTGCTTATTTTCTATTTTTTCCTTTTATCTCATAAGTATTAATATATAATCACGCTTTTCCCATTTTCTCGTCCATCCTGCTCTCGCGTTGAAATACTATAAATTCATAACTGTGTCATGATGTGTTATAGCTCCGGCTGGATTCAATGCTTTTGGTGGTCAACCAGTGCCACAAACGCAAACTACTGGATCATTCGATGTATTTGGGACTCCAACACCCCAACAACAACAGCAGTTTGGCGGATTTAATGCATTTAGTAGCAGTCCTCAACAACAGCAATCCGGTGGTTTCAGTACGTTTGGAGCTGGTCAATTTCAAGAGCAACAGCAACAAGCACAAGGGTTTAATGCATTTGCCGGCCCACCACTTCAACAGCAGCAGCAACAACCACCGCAGCAACAGCAACAACATCTGGGAGGATTCAGTCCATTTGGCACGTCACCTTTAAGTCAACAGCAAGCTGGGAA
Source organism: Nanipora kamurai (assembly GCA_036872915.1). Taxonomy (NCBI): domain Eukaryota; kingdom Metazoa; phylum Cnidaria; class Anthozoa; order Scleralcyonacea; family Helioporidae; genus Nanipora; species Nanipora kamurai. The sequence continues at coordinate 47,151 of JBAHVQ010000219.1, forward strand.
TTTTAATGCATTTGGAAGCACTCAAAATCAGCAACCGGCGACTAAACAAAGTTCATTCGGAGCCTTTGGAAGTCAGCAATCGGTATCATCTTCTGGTTCGAGTTTTGACGCCTTTGGTAGCTTCAGCTCTTCATCAGGTACATGTAGCTATGGAATATAAAACTTTGCCGCTAAGACTTTTCCCTCATGGAGCCTCAATCGATGCAGATTCCTCGAACTACAATCTCCTCCCAAACTTTCTAATTACTACGCAAATTGTTTCCAGGAATCAGTTATGTGCCCTGTTTCGCCATTAGGTGCCATTATGATACACTCTTTTCTCTTACGACATTGGTCATATTACTACACACAATTCTCCACACGGAACAAACACCGGTCACTGATACCCAACACACATATCAAACCGCTATTGAGCAGACCCCTTGTGTTGCCCCTAATAGATCGATTTCGATAGATAAAATGTGATGACATTCATAGCGGCAGAAAGCAATGTAAAAGATCTTCAATTAATTGGTAATTTGTATTTTAAGATTGCAGTTTGATACTGTTAAAATCTAAGAAAATCTTGCTGATTAAACAGCGAAACACCATGGCCTCAGAAAAACTCTGGGCACCAGACGGGGCTCGAACCCGCGACCTCCTGAATACTAACCAGACGTTCTCACCATTAAGCTACTCGAACTGAGTTGGGAAGACAAGGTTGCTTACGGTACAGTATTCAAAAAGTTGGCGTGACTGGATCGTCGGTCCACGGTTTCTATTTTCGATAAACTTGTTTGTTTGTGGGGCTCAGACATTTATTTTTATACTTACTTTATCAATGAAAGTATAAAATGGTTCGGACACATGTTAAAATCACGATGCATACTCTGTTAGGATCTCAAGTTCCACCAAAAATCCTAAAGTGCTTCCAAGACATATTTTGACGTAATTTATTATCCGAGAGAATATTGTTTTTACCAATGAATTTAACTTACGTGGAGTTGGAACTTACGACATAAAGCGTGATCAGTTAGTCCATGAGCCGAGTTGAGCCGAGCCACATGTATTTAACAAATGGTGGAGTTATCGTCGCTAAGAAAAGCTTAATTCCTTTAAATATCGCGTAAGGTTTTCAAATTTTAGAGAAGTATCGCTTTAACAGTCAGGTTCTGTCAAGACTTAACTACATGAACTACAATCATGGCCAAAAGTGGTGGCACACAAACCATAAATACCTTGAAATCCATGTCTCCTCCCCGTTTTCCCCTTTCCCCCTTACAATGTTTTTATTTAGGCTCAAATTTCTAATGATATCACGATAGACATTTATTCCACTATTCAACATTGGTAAGGGGGTGTGGGGGAAGGATTTTCGCTACAAAAGTTTATTGAACACACGGTAAGGAAAATTTAATGATCAGTCTTTGTGTCCCAGACACTTTTGGACAGGATTGTCGTCTACCTCCCACCAAGGATGAGGAGGCATTCCTAGTGGCCTACGTATAATGCTTAAAAGATACTGAAAGGTGCCACATTGAGAGGATTATCAGGTATAAACACAAAGTAGACCCATCGGAGGTTGAAGAAACCGCATGATAAATCTTGCTCCCTGACCGGCAATAAATGGCCAAGTTTGGTGTCTCGGCGCATGGACTAACTTATTCTAGTAATGAATAGTATCCTTTTAAAGAGTTCGATGCGTGACACTGATGTATGGTTTGTCCTAACCTATTTCTCCCTCTTCTAGTTTCCCAACAAACCAAACCCACCACTGCTTTAGGAGGGTTTGGGCCAATGGTATCTGCTTCTGCCAGTGGCGCCCCCCCGTCAGCTGCAGGTACTCTATCAGCGGGAGATAAATACGCGGCCTTAAGTGACCTAGACTCCATCTTTAAAGTACAGGTACCTACGCCAAATGTTGGTCAAGGCCCTATATTTAGTAGCTCAAGCAGCGGTAACACCTCCCACGGCATGTCTTCTGGTATACCGTCAGGAATGTCCGCAAGCGTTTCAACCGCAATGTCAACTGGTATGTCCTCTAGCATGTCGTCTGGTCCAAACCCTTTTGCTAGTGGATCAGCGCTTCCTTCTCAATCTCTATCTAATCCCTTCCAAAACTCTGGTGGTGGTATGAACCAACCAAATGGATTTCTTGGTGGGAACACTGGATTTGGGTCCAAACCTTCTGTGCCGTCGTCGGCACAGAGCTTGAACTTCGCCGGTGCCGGAATGACTGCCATGGCCGCAAATCAGTTCAGTAAAATGGGTGGACATCAAGCGGGATTATTTGGTAGTCAAGGTGGTACGACTGTAATGCAGTCGTCAGGATTTAGTACGGGACAGGGACAATTTGGAACAAGTATGGCAGCACAAGCTGGTGGTGGACAGTTTGGAGGCGCACAGTTTGGAAGTTCTCAATTCGGAGGTGCTCAGTTTGGAAGTGGTCAGCTTGGAGGAGCTTCGTTACAGCAACAACCCCAGCAGCAACTGCATGCATTTGGAGGAATGGCTGCTGGTATGCCTGCCACTAACCAGTTTGGGCAAACAACACAACAGCAACATTTCCCAGGAAGATGGCAGCAGAAACCTCAGTCAAACCCCTTCATGGTAAGATACGTGGGGGATCAAGAGTTGTGTAGAATCAGAACCAACGGGAGTGAAAGAATCAGAGTTCAACCTGATTTCCCAGTAGTACCTTAATAACCCAAAAACTAATTCTTTCCTGTCGGTATGGGACTTTTATTATTTTACTCTGGCTAACGCCAGATTGTGGCAATCGATTTTCCGGGCGGAAAACGTAATCGAAGAATAAAGATCAAAGCCCAGCTTAAAACTTTTAAGTGTAACGCCATAATAAATATATAATAAAAATATATCTTAAATGTTTTTGAAGTTGTGTTGTTTATTATATATTTATTATGGCGTTACACTTAAAAGTTTTAAGCTGGGCTTTAATCTTTATTCTTTGATAAGGCCAGATTATTTTAATTTGGCTAACGCCAGACGATTTTACTCGTCAAAGGGAGAGGCCACACCAAAAAAGAGTTAATAACCCAAAAACTAACTCTTTTCCTTCGGTATGGAACTTTTATTATTTTACTCTGGTTAACGCCAGACGATTTTACTCCGGCTATCGCCAGACGATTTTACTCGTCAAAGGGAGAGGCACCGCCGAGAAAGAGTTAAGCGGAGTGAGGTTGCTGCCCCTTTCATAAACAACAAGATACATGTATTTGAAAGGTCACTGAGATCATCATTAGCAAAGTCTCCTGTTCGACCTAAACTTCACTAATATAAAATAATTGGCTTAATCAGCCGACAGTTTGAAGGAAAAAAGCGATGAAACAGAAACCGAAAGAAGTCATTTTGAGAGTTGATATTCAAGTTATAATACACCTTTTGCCCTTCATTAGATCGAAAGCGGTGTTCATTAGTGCGATTGTCATCTTCAATAGTGCCTTTCAAACTTCAAGAACGCCAATCAAATTATAATTGCGCTAAAAGTAAATTCAACTACAAGTAATTAAATATTCCGTTAAATTGAAGTTCAATAACGTCAACGTAAAAAACATTAGCATTTGTGGTATTTCATTAGCGTCAACCAAAATTCAATAAGAAAAATGGGGAAATCAACAAAATAAAATAAAAAGTCAGTTAGCGATAATATGTGGGTAAATGTTGTACATACAATTACACAAGATAGCACTTAAGACGTTTTCACATGTGTAGGGCTAGACTGAACGTTACAATGACTGAGCGAAAAGGAGAGGGAGAATATCGCAGGAAGATTAGGTAAGGTTCGTAAGGACTCTTAACCCTCCCTTCTTTGGATATTATCCTTGTGGCGGTTGAGCGATTGAACCCCAAAGTATCCGCCATTGTAAGATATAGTCTTGTTCTGGCTCTTCAAAAAACAGTATTAACCTTTCCTTGTTATCCTGCGAATTCTCTGTATCCATCTTTGTACAGTCATCGTCTAACGCTTACTCCAGCCGCACACATCTGAGAACGACGTTTCAAGTGCTATATCTTGTGCACCAATTTCCAGCAGAAATTGCCAGTCTTGGTAATTGTTATTACCAATCTTCTTCATACAACGTACATCAATATATACGCGTTATCGCTAATTAACTTTCTATTTTATTTTGTTGATTTCCCCATTTTTCTTAATGAATTTTGATTGACGCTAATGAAATACCATAAATGTTAATGTTTTTTACAGTGACGTTATTGAACTTTAATTTAACGGAATATTCAATTACTTGTAGTTGAATTTACTTTCAGCTCAATTATAATTTGATCAGTGTTGTTGAAGTTTGAAAGTAACTATTGAAGATGACAACAGCACTAATGAACACTGAATGAAGGGGTTTGGTGTATTTGTCTTTTTTAAAACTTTTAACCAGGAAAGTTAACGATAAACATTTGCTCCGTCAGCGGCGAAGTTAAGAATACATGTAGCAACAGATCATTCTATGCACCTGCAAAAGTATTTGCCATCCGGGCACAAAACGTAAATTTTTTCGCGGGCTAAACTAGCCGAGAATAAAGTATTTTCGTTGGTGATCATCAAATTTCCTCGGCTAATTTGTTTAAGATAGAATTTTCCTAAAGATATTGTGGTTCAAATTAAATGCTTTTTCATGAGTGCTATATTCTACTCTTTACAAATTAGTTCCCAGAATATTTAGCTGAAAAGTACGGTACAACAGCACTTCGTCAGTCCCTCAATCACTCTTTTCCTTGTGAGAATTTGCTTTCGTTGACTAAGCACGAACAGCTCTTTCTTTATCAATGCATGAAATATGAGTCGTTAGACATTAAAAACGAATGTCACTAAGGTCAAAGACATTGCTCCACAAAATGTTACCTGGTCGTAAATTATTTGTAGAAATTATAAAAAGCTCTGGGCGTAAACTCTAGAGCGGCTTTGGTATTTTATGACAGCTAGTTGCAAAAGTAGATTTGGAATTGTTTCCACTTTAATTTCTCGAGGCAGACTCCAATGAAATATGTAGTACTAAAGCAAACGAAACGTGGAAAAAACGCACGTGGAAAACGAAACTTCATCGGTCAATAATCGTCAACGAAGTTTCGTTGGTTCGGCAATCTGTGATTTTTTCCCGGTAATTAGCCGGTAGCTGGCCGTTATTTTCTGCCCTACTTCCACATCAACAGCAAACAGTTCGCTCGATGTAGAAATATCAGGTAATATTTTATTTGCATAACATGACCTGTTGCTATGCACTGAAATTTTTAACCTTGCATAATTTGATCTGATGGCATGCTTAGTTTCGCCACTGTGTGACGTTTTGATGCAATTTTATTAAGTTAATCAAGAAAAGTCTAACTGTTTTCATGGAGAACCATAAGAATATAAAGAGGATAAGGAAAATGTTAATTATTACAACGCTTCATGAATAAATAAGGACATTACGTTGAAGCCTTGTAATAGTCAACGTGTTTCTCATTTAAATATTATTCTCTTAAAAACCTCTGGTTTTCATCAAGGTGGCGTTCAAATCTTCGTAAGTTTTAATCTTTAACTTTTTTGTATTGTTTTAAAACGAAATTGTGGTTGTAACTGCTAAGTCTTGTTTTGACTTGAATATCAAGTGTCAAGATGACATTATTCGTCTTATGTTTTATCCTTTATAAAACAATTACCAATCAACCTTTGTAGCGTTTCCTTTCCGGAAACCGTTAAATTACTTCGGTGCTGTATCTGCTGTGGGGTAGAGTGTCGGTCTGTTCCCAGCCAAGGCTTTGAAGCTCATTCGGTACACCATTCAGCATGTTTACAGTAGATCACCCGTTCGAATACTTTAAGTAATATTTCAGTGCCGAGAAATATTCGCTGTATTTTCTTAAATGGTGCGGTGCGATAGGAAATTTACTTGATCTACAGATAAAAAAGGTCGTTTTGAAAACGTAAGGTTACGTATCGTAGGTAACGTCTTTGTCTTTTAATGGGTTAAATAGAGAAAAAAATTCACCTCGAGCAGAATGTATGTTCTTTGGTGCCAGCGGTCAGAAATCCAAGTCTGCGGTTGCAGTAGAAAAAATAAATGAAGTACAACTTAATGACTGAAGATACTTTGGTTATCGTACAGTAAGGCCAAGTTTTTAACTTCAAAACGTTAGTAAAACTAGAAACGAACTTTCCAAAAGAGCGTCCACGAGAACATTTGATACATGCGACATTTTTTCTGTTTACTAACCTTGCTTCACGTTACAAGAAAGGAAGCAAAACTGATACAGATTGTGGGGGCAAAAGGACAAAGAACAACCACCACTGACCAGCAAAAAGTAATAAATTACCAATCCTCACTTCAGATGCTCAACAGTTTAGACATTGTTTTAGCGTCCATTATATAAGCGCCTTGCTACCTATGGGCTCTCAAAATCTGGCCGGGATATCTATAGATTTGTTACAAGTCGATCACTTTTGGGTTACTACTGTCGGGCTAGGAGAGGCGAAGTTCTGAGACGAGCCTAGAGCTAAGAAGTCTTGAGCGCTCGACTTGTTTCACTGGCAGAAATTTAAATCTGATTAGCTATTAATAGCAAACATGATTAGCTATTCTTAATAGCAAACATGATTAGCGTACGTTACATCATCACAATAAGGTCGTTTGAATTTGTGCTTTTTATTGGCGAGATTGACGACACCCCCCACATCACACCCCGGTCCGAAAATCCACCGCTAAATTTAGCGTGTTGCAAGTGGGACAAGTCCTTCCCAGTGGAGAAGTAAACCGCGAAAAAGAGACTTGTCAGGCTATTCGAGCTTTATACAACCAGATCCTTTGCTATAAGGGTTTGTCGGAGACTTCAAGTCTATACCATAATTCCTTCTTGAGTTTGTGGTAGCAAGCTCAGCATATAAAAATCAGAGGATGCTGCGTAGGTAATATAAAACAGTACAGAAGTCAGACACTAAACGTGTTTTGAGAGAACTAATTTTTTGACGTAAGTTCGGTAGCCTACCAACTCTTTAACTCTCTAAAATGTCATTGAAACCTGTATTTTTTATTTAACTCCTTCCCTGCTACGGCGGACCTATTATATTACTCTGGCTAACGCCAGACAATTTTACTCGTCAAAGTGGGAGATGTGGCGGGGAAGGAGTTAATTAGGAGTTAAACTTTAAGTATGATAAATTGTCTGAACTAATCCTTTTGATTGAAAACTCGTCATGTGCAACGAAGCGGTGGTTGGTGTGATATGGGTAGCCTGCACAGAGACGCTCTGGCCCAGATCCTGAACACGCCAACCGTTTATACCTAGACTATGATGAGGGGACCAAAGCCGCAGTTGAGCCGGCAAAACCACCACTCCCCCGAACTTCCCTGAAGTTAAAGTGATTCTATGGCTATGGTTGTTCGAACACATGTCGTTTGTTTGCCTGATAATTAATTATATAGTTGTAACCAAACATATAATTGTAATATGTATTTTAGTAGCAAAATCAGATCCTTGGTTGATAACAGTAAGAATTTTTTACTGAACAAGATACCCTGTATTACCTGGGCTGTGATATGCCTAACAAGATTACGCTTTCCGCCTGGTTCTTCAATTGCCATTATTGTTATTGTTGTTACTATTATTATTATTATTGTTGTTGTTATTATTATTGTTGTTGTTGTTGTTATTATTATTGTTGTTGTTGTTGTTATTATTAGTGTTGTTACTATTATTATTATTATTGTTGTTGTTGTTGTTGTTATTATTGTTGTTGTTGTTGTTATTATTGTTGTTGTTGTTATTATTATTGTTGTTGTTGTTATTATTATTAAGGAAAATCAACTTAAAAAATTATCTTAGACCCCTTTACCTTACCCCCCCATTTTTATGCTAAAGTGGTGCTTACATATGTTGGCACTATGTTAATGAACGAACTTTTTGATATTTTTAAAATATAGGATGTTTCATAGGCAGTATATAAAACAGCGTAGAAAGTGAAACGGTTGCTAGACTTATGAACTTAGGTCGAACAATTCTGATGTTCCGCTCTTCAAAGGACGTTTGCTCGAAACGTCAAAATTTTTCAACATAAGTTCGTCAGTCTACCAACTTTTGGACATTTTAGTTTCTCAATGGTTCGGTTTACGAAGTGGATCATTACTCCCAAAGTTTTGTCTACTCCATGGACAACGTGTAGAAGGCTGTGAAATTTTCTACTAAAAATTACCACATAAATGAAGAACATATAACTGATTTTTAATACGTATACATATAGAAAACGACTCTGAAAGACCATCATCATCATCTGAAAGACCGTCTTGAAAAATATCTAAATCGATTCTTATCTTTTCTTTTAGGGTGGTGGAGGACTACCACAGAGGCAGTCTACAAATCCGTTCATGTAGATGATCTTTCACAATGACAAATACACATGATTTAGGAAAAAAATTAAGATGTAAAGTTTTTACTTAATAAGTGAAACTGCCAATCTAATCTCAACTGTGTTTACGTCCACGCGAAAACCTATATTTCTGACGAAACTGAACCGAAATCGACGACTCGTTTACCACAAAACATTTGATTTTTGCATGGATATACAAATAATTTCTAAACTATAGAATTTGTAAAATATGTGATGGAAGAGCTGGAGGAGAAAGGTGTATTTCGGCGAAGGCAAGTGCCAATAACATGAAGACAAATTAGTCATCCAGCCATGTTGCTGCTGCCTGCACCTTTATCTGATCGTATGTGTCATTCGAATTATGTATGTCGTTTAAAAGAAAACTGTCACTTTTGCCAGGTTTATCTTCGCCTAATTGCCGCTCTCTTGCAGTTCATATTGACGGCTTTGTGGTAGGCATAGTATTTCAGGCGTGGAGAAGGCGTTGTTACGATGGGAAATAGCCTCAATAATCGAAACCTGCAGGGCGTTAAGAATCTTCTAGGTGTATGTTTTGTTACGTATCATGTTATGTTACTGTTAGAAAACATAAAGCCCAGTTGACTGTCGTTGTATAGTAAACCTTTGTCTTAGTACGCTGTTGGTAAATAGCACGTGCTGTACTGATAATGAAATGTTGTCCTTGGCAATTGTCGATACTACTGATGAGACCGTGAGCTTTGTCGCGCACTTCATAAGGGAGCATTCATTATGTTTTAGGTTCATACCAAAGAAGAATGACCGATAAAAGTAATACTAAGCAACCAAAGCATTAAACAATCTTGAATAAATGTTGCTCATTTGCTGAAGTCAAAAAATGAACTTGTGACTCTCCTTGTTCGTGTAGTATGATTAGTGCACAATCAAGGTGTTCCTCCTTGGACAACTCCCGCTGCTGGGAGTTCCTTCCTTTTTCGATGACTAGGATTTTATTGCCCCTTAATATTAAATAAATCCTTCAAAAATCTAACCAATCCGTAGGGGTGTTGGTGGCATAGTGGTAGTGTACGTGTTTCTCAATTCTGTGACTAAGGTTCCATTCCGGCTCAGTGCAATTTTCTGCTTAAAGTTACCTTGGCCACATGTGAGAAGAGTGTTGTCCAGTTTGGCTCTACCAGACATCGCAGGTTTTCTCCGGGTACCTCGGTTTCCTCCTGTAGTAACACTGGACCTATAAGGAGAACAGTGTAGTTTAGCTGGTAGGGTTATCCAGTATAAATAAAAGTGCTTTGCTTTGCTTTGCTTTGCTTTACTTTACTTGTCAACTAGCTTTTTTGGGGCGGAAAAATGAGTTTCACGAGCGACGACTCTGAATTTTCTTGTTACCGCTTGTATTAACGTCAACCTTACGACAGTTTGAAAAGTTAAAGTTTTTGCATGTTTAACAATGTAAAGTTTTAGTCCATTTCTAATTTCGAAACAGAGTAGTTCTCCCTATTATACTGTTTATTTCCTTACATGATGTGTGCTCTTTATGTGTACCGGCAATGAGACATTTGAAGAAACGCCATTTGTTTACATTAGGCGAATTTGAAAATTAAATTGAAGTCAACAAGAAACAAGACGGCATATACATAGTGGGAGGGAGTTATAGCGTTGCAAAATCAATGAAGCTGTTAACAAAACTGGCTTTAAAGAATTTAGATATTTTGTTGTTCAGAGTTGTGAAGGTGGTTAGATGATGTTAAACTGCAAAAAAACACTGTGCAGGCTTACGGTCCACCTGAGACTATGGAAGGTTTTCAAAGTTGTGGGTGTCCTGTGTCTTACAGAATACCATAAATAGGGCCACGCCCTACAGAGAATATAGTAGATAACTACATGTACATAATGGTGACGATACGTCACCTTATAATAATTATGTAAAATACTGATGTATAAACCGAGAAGATCTACTTCGCGTCAACAACAACAACAACAATTGCCAATTTGTTTAAGATTTGCTAAAATATTGCGGGTGTCCTTCGTATGTAGGACACCCACAGTCCAGAAAGTGGATGCCCGGACACCCACTGCTTCCAGAGCCCATGCGGTCCATAAGTGCATAATTCAACATAACGTACGAATATCCCAAGCCTGAAAAGCACTTCGAATGGGATTGTGGGAACAATTCATTAAAATTCGACAAAGATCTTCCCCTATTGCGAAAATTAGGAAAGTTATACTAAGTCTAATTCGGAGTCCAAAGCCGCTTGTGTGGTGTTACCAAGCGTCTGCACCGCAGGCTAAGCAATTACGGGATTCTTTGTCAGCCTGAATCAGCCAGGCCAACCGATTACTCACGTTTATATGTATAATCAGCCCCTCAGAGGACCAGTTTGCAAGTAAAATATTCCCTGGCAGGTTTTGCTACCAAAACTTGTAAGTATTGTTCCCTAAATGTTTTTACAGTTCTGGGTCCGGTTGTTCAAGGTGATTAGCATAATCTAGAATTAGTGAAAACTTTGGGTATTTTATGATATAGGAAATGATTTTTAGGGATATTGTGTACAGATACTATACAAATATAAAATTATCAAAAACAACATAAAGAAAAGAGCAGGTCAGATTTTTAAACCCAGGATTATCGATAATCGTCTTTTGAACAACTCACTGGTCCCTGATATTGAAGGTATTGATCACTCTAACCATAGCAGGCCAAGGATGCTCTCTGACTAGTGTTACGTTCGAGTAATAAGAAACCTTGGAAAACGCGAAAAGATTTCCATCCAGGCAAATTTGATCACGCGGTTAAAATCGGCAGTCAAGCAAACTTCCGACCCTACTAGACTTTCCCGCGCTCAATTATTGTCACAAAATTATGTTGCAATGTTCTTAAGGCAAAGTTCGATCAAGTCGATTTGATCACGCAAACAAATTCGCCAGGATGGAAATCGACCTTTAAGCTTTCTGACTGTCTTAACAGCATATGCACATCAATCGTTTGCGTTTTAACATAAATAACCAAATTTTCTTAGTATAATTCACAAACGTCACACTAGACCTATAGCATCCTTCCGTTACCTATGATGCAACGCAAAAAAATTAAATTTGTAAATCATAGAATGGTAAATTCGGGCTTTTAATCTAAATTAATGAACTGTAAAGAAAAAAAAACTGTACTGCAAGGAAAAATCAGTAATTGAGGAAACCACTGAGTATTGTGGTTACATACCAAACAACCTCATCTCCGAATAGTGTAAACCGGCTTTATTGAGATTCAACTTTTCGGCTAGATTTTAATAATTTTTCCTGATGATGAATAAAACTGTGAAATCAAGTTAATACTAACAATGAAAATTCACTTTATCAATTTAACATGCTGGAGTGCTCAAAAAGGACCAAATCTGAATAATTTCCAAGTTTCTGGTAGAAAAAAAAATTCTAGACCCTCGTTTGGGACAGGTAAAATCGTCCAATTTTACCTATGGCATTGGCTCGTAACAATTTCTACCATTGTGAGCAAACCTCCATTCTTTGCACTTCACCGGGAGACAATGAAACCTAGCTTAATTTCCCGACTATTAACAGCAAAATGTGGTTAAATGTGAATTTGACAGTAAAAAAATGTTTAATTTGCCCCCTTTTTTTTTTTTGACAGACACGCCTTTTATGTATACTTATTACATTTTAATTAAAACATGAAGGATTAATAAAGGTCATTGATTAAAAATAAGTTTCGTTTTTTAGATCATACTGTATCATGCAAACAATTGGTCACTCGACCCAGTCTTCTTCAGGGATCAGTGAATATCATCAAATCTGTGAAAGTTCCTGCAGAGGGGGTAGACAAACTCGTCATGACCAAATAGCATATGTTTCGTTTTTGCTTACGAATTTAGAGTATGATCTTGAACGTTTTTAGCAGCAGTTTCAGGAACATATCAAGTAATTACTGAGCAGCTACTTTAATTCGAAGTCAGTTGTGAGTCAGGTGAGTTTGTTTAAAGTTCCATGAACAATGAGATGGGGTAGCTTGCTAAATACACTTTTGGCGATCAGTTATTCTTGTGTGAATTTTTTAGTTATTGTTTAAGATGAAATTATTCAAGTGAAATTGTAGTCATATGGTACCTCGAGTGATCCAATCTTTCTATGGGTGTTAATGCGCCCTTAAATCTCAGTTCGAAAAAAGAAAAGAACTTGAAAAGAGAGGACTCAAACTGTTAGGCATGCTATGATGTTGGTGACAATGATTCTGATGCCGTATTAAGCTAACTTCGTTAAAATATTTTAAGCATTCACCCCTGAGATGACAGGGGTAGATGTACAGAAGAGGATCTGTTTAATCATTGCCATGACTATTTCCTCAACGTTTGAATACCACAGTAACAGTTACTGGTCATAAGTAAATTCCAGAGATCAACAAACATGTTTTCCTTTATATTCCTGCAACGAGACGAACTCGATGATCTAATGATGAAGCTCTAATAGTGTTGATAAAAGCGAATAAAACTCTGTTCACGAACTGTGACTGTGAAGTTTTTTTCATTTAAGGTATTATACAATTGCCAAAGTGATGAATTTACCTTTCGTTCTGATATTTCTGATATCATGGCGTGAAATTATGGAAAAAATTGTTTTGAAATGCTGGTGAAGACCATGGCGGCATTATGACTGTGTGGGCTGATTTTGGACTGTAGTTTAGCGAAGGATTTGAATTAATGTTTGTACTGTATACGAGGAGATCTAAACTTTTTCTTCCTCAAGCCACTCCAAAACCCTTTTCTCTAGGTCACCCATCTCCATTTAAGAAAGAAAACCCAACCCCCATAAATTGTTACAACTTTCTTGTAATAATATTATTGGAAGAGTTTGGATAACATATTGTGATTTATCAGTGGCAAGCAGATTAATTATTTGTTGCTACATAAAGCTAAGGCAAATAATTGAACTGTGAGACACTGACAATTAAATCACAATATTCTGAGATAATTGAGTTTAGTAATTGTTGATTGATTGTCAACTAAAAAAACTGAGCTTTCACACCTAAGCATTGATTGTTAGGGTACAAAATGGTTGTAGGGCCCAACTGGTGAACAACGCCAGCCAACTGATAACAGAAACAAGTGCAAGGAAGGAAAAACTTCTTGCCGTATGTGCACTTTATCTCACTTCCATGTTATGTTTGATTGACACCAGTTATATCTGTTCTTTAGAAAAAAATGCATTTACTATCTTCTGGAATAGATTAGTCTTTTTCATGTCCTGCCATTTGTATGCAATCATTACTTGCACAATTTAAAACACCTTTGTTTACATTTTCAAGTGTGCATGTTTGTTAAGAAATTATTCGGGTTTTTGATGGAATTTTGGCTGGTTCTGCCCTCTTCTTTTATTCAAAATGTGAGAACATGATTCAAACATCAACCTTTCTTTGTAAAACATCAACATTTGAAACATTAACATTTATGTTGAAAATTACGCACTTAAAAATAGCTTGCAAATGGCAGTATTGTTGCAATTACTCCTGGATCAGTGACTTACTGTCGGTGAGATACACTGGCTTTAGAGGTTTTCATTTTATACAGTAAGTTCCAAGCAAGTGCTAAGGCAGCTAAGGTTTTACCACTAAAGTTTACCTTTTTCAGTAGGCTCTCACCCGGAGGGTTTTCCTTCCTCACTCTCATGTCTTGCTTAGTTTATTAGTGTGAGACCTAAAAAACTGTGGAGCCAGAGTAACTAAACAGCAAACCTACCTTGAAAAATGCCACATCTAATTTATATATTCAAATCAAAACAATGCAAACATATGTCTCTAAAAACATGCTGGTTAATATGTATGTACTGGTATGCTAACTTACAGGAAGATATTAATACAATAAAATAAATCAGTCCAACCAATTAAAACTATTGCAGTTACTAAAATGAGAATAAGAACATCACATCTTAACAGTAATATACTGTAAAGGTATTATGTATGATATAATATAATTATATGAGATATACTGTAAGATAGTCATATATAAGAGTGCTGTGTTGGCAGTTTTAGATGACTTGTAGAAAACCAACAGGGTTGGGAAGCTGCTGCAACTTAGATCCAGAAAAACTGATGTTTTGAGCAAATGCCCTTCATTATAGTGAAAAGTCATATCATAATAATCTTGAAGAAGTCTTCCTTAGGTATATATAATATTTCCTTGAATAATCACACTGATCAATTATTTTTTATTGAACCTTCAAAACAGGGTGATTAATTGAGTGGGGTGATTATTCAAGCACAGTGATTAATAAAAAAAATTGGAATTGCCTGATGTTTCGTTAACATAAATGAAATAATAGTGTTCACGAGAAAGTGAAATTGACAAACGACTAATCACAAGAGAAAAACAACAACAAACATAAGGATATTTTATTTTATGAACATTGCAGTTCAAATATAAATCACCATTAATAATACAAAGCAAAGCTATTTCAATATATAAAATGTAAATGGGGAAAATTAGGATAAACTTCATAACAGTAAGTTCAAGGCTAAATGTATAGGCAAAAAAACACAATAACAGAAAATCCACATACACTATTCAAAGAAGTCATAAATGGACTGTGGAATACAGTAACACATAGTTATCAAGATCAATTTCTATACCATTGTTGTCACCAATAAGCCTTGCTGAATCAGACTCCAACTGAGCATTCTCAATTGGTAATGGTACATCTGTAAAAGGGTTTGTTTAGGCTGCGATAGTATGTTTATTAAGTTTCTCAAGGCCAGGATTAAAACTGGGAGCTGATTATTCAAGCAGGGGTGATTATTCCAGGAAATATGATACAGTAAATCCCTTGTTAAGATAGGTATGGTGTTCTTATTGACATTTTTAGTGTTTAGGGTAGTTTTAATTGGTTGTAAGTTTTCGTAACCACTGAGTATTTTGATTAAATACAATACAATGGAAATTCCTGATGATGACTACAAGATAGTCGAAACGTAGAGAATTAAAATGATTTCTATTTACGGAGTCTCCATTATATTGTACTGTATTTAATTGGTTGTGCTAATTTATTTCATGTTAATAACTTAACTTAGCATATGCATATTAAGCAGCATGTTTTTTAAAGACCTTTTATTACTACATGCA
Organism: Nanipora kamurai; assembly: GCA_036872915.1. NCBI lineage: Eukaryota > Metazoa > Cnidaria > Anthozoa > Scleralcyonacea > Helioporidae > Nanipora > Nanipora kamurai. Next base: position 62,598 of record JBAHVQ010000219.1, read on the forward strand.
TTGTTTTGACTTGAATATGTAAATGAGATGTAATAATTGTTTTCAGTCCTTTTTGTTTGATGTGTGCAATTGCATGCACATGTGTAAACTCAACTGCATGTACTATTTGCTGTACATGTAAAAGACTACATTTTAGTTGAAGATATGCCTGGCAGGTTTTTGCTGAAATGATTTTCATTGTAGCCTCAAATAAACATTGCACTTCCTACTTAAACAGTATATGTGTAGTTTAATATCTTTGGCAATCATTATAGAGAGTGAAGAGCAGGATACATATGAGATTTTTTCTCATGCTGGTAATGCAACAAGTCAAATTTCATTGCATTGCCAGGGCAAGTGATGAAATCAAATGTGTGTTACTAGTTGCACCTGTCACTTGGCAGCATGCCTGTGAGGAAATGGCAGTCAAAGGCAATAAAACTGAATTAAAAACATTCAATTGCTATGGGAAATCAGGAATTATTGGTCATAGAACTGTAGAACTTTATTGGGATGACAAAAATTGGACTGTCAGAGAGAGAGGTGAAATCATGAAGAGAGCACTGGAGATTTATCAACAGGAAAGAAGAAACTCTAAATTGCCATTTGAACTGCTGGGAAAAGTTTTGATACTGGAATCTGGAGAGGCAACTGGACATGAGCCTAGCATGGTCAACTCAGATGCTGGGTCAGAAGATTCTGACATTTTTTAAGATTCTGACATGTCTGATGATTCTGATTGATTCAGATAAACTATACTTTAGTCTATAGGATGACTGATGATAAAAGGAACTCCTTCAAGTTTTAAGGATTCTGTAGTATTTTAAATGATATTTCTTCCTTTCATGTAGAAGCAATATTTTATTGATGTTGATTGGTCAGCTTAATAGTTTATTCTCAAGCACGAATTGGTTCACACGTGCAAATTACAGCATACACATGTAGTGTCACTCATGAAAAGAACTGTATTTTTAAATACCATACATTGTAGGTTCATTAATTGGTTGGCTCATTTTAAGCATTATTTTTATACCCAGAAGATGGACATGTAGGTTCAAAAGCTCAGGTTTTTTGTTGATATATCAAAGCTGGTTGAAGGTACAAAAAATGTGAATATTTTATTTTTTAAAGTTTAGAAGTAAAATCATCTAGTGTTAGACACTAGTGAAATAGTATTCTACTCTGGTTAACACTGGTCAATAATGAGTTAACCTTGTATTATTTTTGGCTTTCATGTAAATCTTTTTTGACAACTTAGCTGAACTGTTCTCTTTGGGCCAACAAGCCTTGTTTGCCAAGGTGAAGTGTAATAGGCATGAGCAGTATAATTATCATTTGAAGCAAATTAATGTTGTCCAGTCAATGTGCATGAGCAAACCATTATTTGAAGGGAGTCAAGGCAGGTGTAGTGGTCTTGTAGCCAATCAAAAAGGGGAGAAAAGTAATTGGAATCATAGTACCTGTCACACATTTATCATACAGTATTTAGTGGTTAAGTGCTGAGGGAAACAATGTACAGTAATTTCTGGCCCCAAGACCACCATTTTTAACTGTATCAAATTTAAACCTGAGGGTAAAAAGAGAAGGCAAGTTCAGTAGCCACCTCAGTTCAGCAACCATCATTATTAGCATTTTTATTCTAAGCAGCTATATTCAAATATATTGTGCTTGAATTCTAGGTGCATGATGTGCTTGTAAATCACATTACTCACACACTACTGTATTCCGGATTTAGATTCTGAGGTAAATACCTTGGATTTTATTGCATTGGATTTCCACTTTACCTTATATTTAAAATTGGATTAGATTTGTATAGTTTTTGATTGGATTAATTTGGATTTTTGACCAAATTGAGTGCTACCTTTGTCCCATATTTCTCAAAGACATATTTTATTTTGATTTTATCAATATTTAATAAAGGATAAATTAATTACACTGTAGTTGATGGTCCATGGGATCACAAACTATCTGTTACACAACAATGAACATGGTCCTTGGCTCCTTGTGTTATTCTTTGTAACTACAGTAGCTTTTAGAGACAAGATGGAATAAAGGTAAAAAGAAAAAATGTGATTGTGATATTGGAAAATCTTTATGATGTACCTTAACAAAGTGGGTAAAATTATTGCAGTTAAATTGGATAGTCAAAAAGGGCTTGTTTAGTAATTGAGGACAGTATAACTTGGATCTGATCAAACTAGCACTATGGTAAGGAGAAGTTTAAACACAAATGTGAAAACTAAAAATTATGCATCTCATTTAACCATTGTAGTACAATCTTCATTTCTTCTTTGTTATATATTTTAGTCAAGCTGTATATTATACTTTCTTCATTTGCCTGACTTATAGCTACATGTATATTAGCATATCATTACAATCAGATTTATCAGAAGAATATCATCTGTTATTTTAATAAAACCTTTGCAGGATTATTCATGTATACATTACTTGTCCAGCCCACTGGGTAATTATATTACAAAACAGAGCTAGTGTTTCTTGGATGCAAACTTCATTTAGCATGAAAAACTGGGATTTTATCATAATGGGGAGGAATGTGTGATAGAAACTCAACATAAAACAATACAGTATCAAAATATGTGGAATTGCTATAAAATGCTATAAAATGTTATGATTCCTTCACGGCAATATCATCCTGTACTCTGTTTATAAAAATTTTAGTACATACCATAATCTGAATAGGTTGTAGATAATCAGAAGGGTTGGGAAACTACCAGAAATTAAGAATGGAGAAACTGATGTTTTTAAGTTCTGGCTGTTTTATAAGTTCCTGAAGTTTCCCAACCCCTTTGATTAGCTACAAGCTATTCAATTCTGCCGATGCAGCACTCTACTTTCGTAATCTGAATAGCTTGTTCATTCATTTGGTATTTCTAGGAATAAGGATATGTCACTTGTAAATGTCCATCTTGCGGAAGCTACATTTCCTTTCACTGGAAATGATGAAGATGAGGTATGTACAATGTGAGAATCGCACACTATGGGTGATATCCCATTAGATTACCTAGTTGCACAATAAAATAGAGTTGAAATCTTGTGTTCAACAGTAAGACTACCAAAGTACCAGTATTATGCCTCCCAATTGTTTTTACATTCAGTTTTGACTCTATGTGGGCAATAAATACCCATGACTTTTAATTGTAGGCCTCATGTGATTATTGTGCAGTGCATAAGGTACAGCAATGTACTGTATACAGTACATTATAATATTGCCAATATTTTTGTTTCATTTTTAGCTATGTTTTCAAAAGGGAGACATAATTGAAGTTACCAAGGTGGGGAAAATACTTATCTTTCTTAAATTTTGAGACCAATTTTTTTTACTAAAAAAATGGAAAAGTCAATGTGTGTGTTTAACAACAAAAAATGGCATTAAAACCCTTCCCCTGCCATGGGTGGAATTTTATTATTTCACTCTGGCTAATGCCAGATGATTTTAGTCAAAGGATTAAGATCCGTGGCCAGGAAGAGGTTAGTGTGCATATTGCCAGCAAGCCATTCTTCCACTCTTTTTAGAGAGAACTTGTTTTGGGTTAAGGTGAAGATCCATACTTTAATGGTAAAAGAAACATATTATATCCAAATATGAACAATGATGAAAAGTATTGAACAAAAATAGTTACGCATGCTCAAGCTAGTCTACTCAGAAAAACGTTCTGAGCCCCTGACAGGAATCGAACTAGTAACCTTCTGATTGCTGGTGAGATGCTCTAACCATTGAGCCCCATAGACTCAGATGGTGAGCGAAGGTTACATTTATGTACTAGTTTATATACTAGTTTACTTCTACCACATTTTCATAACATTGATTATCACTAAAATAAATAGGCGACATACCGAGACTTGTAGACTGGCAGTACATATGTCTACCATCTATATGAACTAGTACATAAATGTAACCTTGGCTGACCATCTGAGTCTGTGTGGCTCAATGGTTAGAGCATCTCACCGGCAATCAGAAGGTTATGGGTTTGATTCCCGTCAGGGGCTCAGAAAGTTTTTCTGAGTAGACTAGCTTGAGCATGCATATAACAAACATCATACAACAACCAAGCTACCACATTTTCATAACATCATTGATTACCCTAAATAAATAAGCGGCATATCGAGACTTGCAGACTGGCAGTACATATGTCTACCATCTATACAAACTAGTACATAAATGTAACCTTCGCTCACCATCTGAATCTATGTAGCTCAATGGTTAGAGCATCTCACCGGTGATCAGAAGGTTATGGGTTCGATTCCTGTCAGGGCTCAGAAAGTTTTTCTGAGTAGATTAGCTTGAGCATGCATATAACAAACATCATATAACAACCAAGCTACCACATTTTCATAATAAATAGTTACCTTAGTTAAGTTTCTTGTTAATTTTCAAGGTATCTTTCTTTAGTTTAAAGAACATTTTATTCATCATTAAAAAAAATTCCAAGAAACTCTGATAAAACACTACAATTACAATTACAGTTGCTGTAAAATTCTAAAATGTGATTTTTGAGGTGCTGTTTAGTGAAATTAATATTTATTGGAGTGCTGAATTTATTAAGCATAATATTGTACAGTACAATCTCAAGAAAAGTCATATTCTGCTTGTTACGTGTAGTTTCAGCCTAATTTTTTTTTTAACTGGCAAAGCTTGGATGCATCTTTATACAGTGTATGTTAGTTAGTGAAGACTCCCATAAGCCCCCCCCGGAGAAATTTCTACCTACACCTCTGATTATGACCTACTATACTGTACCATACATGTGCAGTGTATAACCTGCAGTAAATTCCAGGTTAATTTGCAAATTATGTTGTTCTTATCAGGTGACTAAATAATGAGTACTGCTGTTGTCGTTTCATATCTATAGTTTAGCAAGATTGCCAAAAATTTTTGTATCAATCTCTTAGGTGGTTGAAGGTGGCTGGTGGGAGGGTACCTTGAATGGACGTACTGGATGGTTTCCTAGCAATCATGTAACTGATATATCTGCAAGTATGTTTACAGTTTCATTAGTTGTGATATCCACTGCCTCAATATTGTGGTTGTTTATTTCAAAAAATTTAATTTAACATTCACAAATTAAGATAATTCCGGACTTAGGTTCTTAGGCAGGGAATTACCAACTCTTCTAAAGAAAGTGTGAAGGTCAAGGAACTACCATAACTTAGAGAAGAAATACTGACTTTTTGAGAGGAAGACCCTTCGTCCGAGTGAAACGTGTCACTCTTGACGTCACACTCCGATGATGGGCCTTCGCCTGAATCGATGGTTGAAAAGTTTCAGTAGTTCTTTAAAGACGTTAGCCCAATGTCGTTCTTCTTTAATATTCTCATGTAAATTTGGCATCATTGGAGCTGCTACGGATTTAAATGTATATGTGTGCTGTTATTTATATCAGTCGCTGGGTAAAAAGTCTTTTAAACATGAAGCAAGTACTTGTTTTAGCTTCTAATATGAAGTACCTGATGGTTTCCGTGTTTGGATGCTACACTGTATGATCCCAACACGCAAGATATTGCACGAAAAGAAGGGAAGGCGAGAAATTAGCGCAACATCTCACGTTTTTGATTGCAATATCTACAGTATGCCCAAAAAAATTTCAGATATTTCTTTTTTTAAATATTTAGAACGAACAACTGTACCATGGTCAGTAAGCATTTGATGGGAAATTCTCTGTGTTTCAATGTTGCTTTCAAAACCCAGTATTGGCCAATATGAGCTCACTTTCAAGATTGTACAATGCGTTATTTAATAGCATTTACAACACATATTTCAATTGACCAATCCAGCACACATTTATAAATACGTACATTTCTTACATACATTTCTAGTTAGGCTGCGGAACGTTTAGGATTTATGAGAAACCACTTATTACTAACATTTAAAATTGTCAATGATGCATGCTTTTCGACCTACAAAAATTTGAACGATTCTGAAAAGATTCTGTTGACTGAGGGAACATCAAACACATCGAACAACTTTTGCCGTTTTATGGCTTGACCTTGTCCAAAATACAGCAAAATGCTCTAAATGACTTTGTACGCTGAACGTGGAAGGCGCTGGGATTATTTTAAACTAAAAATTATTCACTCTGTTTGTTTGAAGGACGTTGACGTTCCAGTTGTCTTAGCTAAAGGTCCCTATCACTCGTCACAAGATTACAGAGACGATTACGAGTTTGATCTCCATTTGGGTCTCACAAACACTTTCTTTTGTTGATTTAAACTTGTCGAACGTTTAAGTATCGCCTGTTAACTCCAAGCTCGCTCATGCAGGAGAAATATTAACTTCAGATACAACGAAGCCGAGGTGGCTGGGAGTTTAGCCACAATATTTTTTCCCTAGTCACTCTCAAACGTATGAAGCATCGAAGAAAGATCCAAAAGCATTCAAATGACAGTCAACATTAGTAACCTTTGCTCTTCTTAGGACTCTCCACGACGGTTCAAGTGTCTTGCTGGTAATCCCATGCTTTTTTGTTCTATCACATTAAGGGCCTCGAAATCCCTCTCTGAGAATTTGAATTTGACGAACGGTTGCCTGTCTTCTGTGGTAACTGCAATCTTGCATATGCATACGAATCCTGACCTATCCTGCATTTATAAAACTAGGTCCTGAACCCAGTCATTCTCCAGCTCAAGCAAGGCCTGACGTGCTACCTGAGAAACGAGAAAGCGTTCGGGTTTACCACAACTTGGTAGGCATTAACCTAACTGGTTTTCTACTCTAGTTCCGCTAGTTGACTAATGGCATTTGAATGCGATTTGTTGGTCTTGCAACAAATTAGGTACTTCAGAATATTTTGGATACGGAAAAGGCGTATGTTCAAGAACTACAGGTAGGATAAAGCATTTGTAGGTGATGAATTTATTGTTCAATTAAGTATTACAGCATGTTAATAAATTTATACAATATTTATTGAATATTGTCCATATATTGTCAAGTAAATTGATGGAAACTTACTGGAAAATAATTGTTTTTTTCCAATACGTTTCCATCAATTTACTTGACTGAGGTAATCTGCATTTCCAAAATAGTTGGTAGATTTTTTTATTCTCTTTTACATGCAGTTATTTAAATTACCATGGTTATTACTTATAACATTTTTGCTCAGAGACCAGTTGTACGAAACCATAGAGGATAGCTTGTCTGGCAGATGAGTCCGAGATGCTGATGCTGAGTTCTTTGTGTATTTTGGGTAGATTACGCTGCATGCTGTTTGTATCGATGAAAAAGTACACTTCTGCCAGAGCTAACGTTAAAGGTTGACGGCAAAATTATTTTTTGTTTTAGACTTTACTAAAAAATTACCTCAAACCTCTTCAAGAATCAACTGTGTAAGTATTGCAGTTAAAAAGGAAATTTGAACAAGTTTCTCTGTTGGTTATTCAACTTTAATGTAAGTTAATTATTCATGTTTCAAATGATAAACGCTCCAGTTAGAGGAAGAATAAAGTGGATTGCGTAATGGCGTATAGACGGAGTATTTAGCTAGGTATTTAATTAGGTAGCTGCGATGTGAGGATTTCAACTGTTTGTGATAAATTACCTCAACAAACATGTCGTTTCCAACCTTAAAAACACGCGATCCAAAACACCATACATGAGATTATTTGTTTGAACTTCCTCTAATCCTGCCCATTGCATTACCGCTCTTCATTTTATTGAATTTGTGCTAATGCCAAGTCAACTTGCTTGAAAGAAAGATCTCTATCCAGGTGTTAACCTCTCCCAACGTTTTATCTTCCGACGCCAGTTTCACTCTCTATGCTTCATCGAATTCCTTGTCAATGCCGTTAGGGTGACCACATAGGAGGGGTAGTGTCCCAGAGACATGTTGCGGCGATGCAGCGACCAATTTGTACTCACAACGGGACATGACGCGGAGACGGGTGGAGAAGTCTCGTTGCACCTACAAAATCACAACAAGTACATAAGTATGAAAATCTCGCAAGGACAAGTCCCTTTGACATATCGCCCCGTATATTCCTCGAGTAAACGACACCTCGAGTGTCCCACTCGCACCACTTGATTTCGCGGTACATGAGCTTAATGCTCTGATCTCCGCGTTGTTGTCATCCAACTGTTGAAAACTGAAGAACTCGTTGAAAAACCTGCAAAAACGTGAAGGTTCTGATGAGAGTTCGAAATGGAATTCGCATCAAATGAAATCGTAAAATGTAGTGACGGGTCCACACCTGTATTTTTCACTTGGGCAGGGCCTTTTTCGTCTACCATGATCATTTATACTTAAGCGAGAAATTTTTGTTTTCTGTTTCAATGATAATAATTGCTTACACTGACTGCCGCCATCTTTTCGTAGTTTAATCCCTTTTTTGATTGGTTAGTTAAAAGGTTGGTTGCAGAGGCACGTTACATCTAACGTTCAGAAGGGAAGTAGAGCTGTCTTATCCCAAATATTTTCCCGACAACATGGCTTTCAAAGTTCTGCTGGTTGAATTTTATGGCGCATATATCAGGGACGCGAATGTAAACATATCAATGCACACGGTGGGACATGCGGCGGCGACATGTCGAAGGGACTTGTCCCTGCAACTTTTTATATTTGTGCTCTTGTTGTGATTTTGTCGCTGTAACGTGACGCAACCACACGTCTCCGCTTCATGTTTAGATGTGTGTATTGCATGCAAATTCTTCGCTGCTTCGTGTCTCCGCAACTTGTCTCTAGGGCACTTCCCCTTTTGTGTACCCAACCTTAAATTTATTGACGTGATAAATTTTCATAAATATTAAAGAATCTAAAATGAAGAAAAAGATATCTGACATATGCCTTCTCGTAGTCTATGCAGTTGAAGCAAAGATTGGTCATACGATTAGTGTAACTCAAGTGCGACACAATAACTCCATTAAACTGTTAAAAACAACAGTGAATGCTGGATAGTATACTTTAAAATAAGGTTTTCGTTAGGAGACTGAGAGCTAGTAGGTCGATGCCAAGGAAAGGATTTAAAGTGATCGGTTAGAGAACATTTTCGATGAAGGAAATTTTCGAGCGGAGGATATTGTAATTTTAAGATCCAACCAGGACCTGTTGCGAAAACCCGCGACCTCGCGAATCTAGTCTGGTGCTCTAATCACCAGGCTACGGAGACCGTTGGCGAGAGCATGGTCACGAGTATTTATTGTGAGTAATGCCGATGAAGACCACGTTATCCGTCGATCGGTTAGAGAGTCTTCTACTAAGGTTGGGATCAGGATTTAAGGGTTAGAGTGTGGATTAGGATTTGGTTAAGTATCAGTTATAAGTTAGCCCATGCAAGTTGGTATTAGTTTTAGGATTACATCGAGCGTTATGATTAGGGTTAGGGTTAGAGTTAGCTGCTTAGGGTTAGAGTTAGCGTTACCCGGTTAGTGTTGGCATTAGTCAATTAGGTTTAGGATTAGCAATTGGGGTCAAGGTTAGTGTTAGCCACTGGGGTAAAAGAAAGTATTAAGTTTTTCATTAGGGTTTACGTTAGCCGATTAGGGTGAGGGTAAAGGTAAGTATTGGGTTTTGCCTTAGAGTAGGCGTTAGAGTTAGCATTAGCCGATTGGGGTTTGCGTCATATTTTGATCAGGGTTTTGTCTTTTGCTTTGAAAGATAAAGGTGGTGTATGTTTTGAAGTGCTAACTTCTGTGGAATCCAGCATCAATTGTCTCGTTCTCGATCCCTTCTCGGAAACCTTATACTTTACAGCAGTCACCTGAAAACAACAGCCTAAAGCAGAGATTAAACAATATTACAACATTGACCAACATTGGTCATCTGTAATGTTTAGAAAAGCAGCTAAACGATTCAAAATTTTTACATGTCCTCGTTTCTGGGAAAAAACGTTTGATCGAAGACAAACTTTCATCCAGCTAACATTGTGGGACTCAAAAATGTTAGACAGAGTCATGCAACAATGTTGGAAAGCAAAGCAATCGCGAAACAAGGACAAACCAAGAGACCAGATAAAGAAAATACTTCTAAAAAGCAATGCAAATTAAATCAAGCGCAAGGGAAACGTAAGAGCTAGACAAAAGAGGGGAAAAAATAAAGTTATTTTGTCTAATGTTTCTGCTTGCGTTTGTTTTACCCTGCTCTTACGTAAATGTTAATTGTGCTTGCGCTTGCGTTTCCGTCACTCGTGCGAACCAGGTTTAACGCATTAATTGCATCGCTGACATGTGCCAGCCCAGACGCTACTGAAGACTTAATATATTATAATAGAAATACGTGCACGCAACAACCCCTCGCCCATAATTGCATCTATTCATCCCAATGCAGTTAGCTGGCAGTTGTTAGGATAATATGGAGGAATGACCTCCTCCTTGTTACTCTGAAGGTTGACATTCATTGCATAGCAAATGTGCACCTCCTACCAAGCACAGCAAACTTCTGAACAGTTATTTATTGGCAGGTAATAGAGGTCCCACATTTCTAAACTTTCCCAAAGAAATATGCTCCCAGACCTCAATAAAAAATTGATGCCTATCATATAACCGACATAAAAGTCAACTGCTGCAGTAGAGGGTCAATAGGTCGGTATAATAGGGACATATTTGCCGTCTTTTACCAGTATCTGTTTATATATTTAATCACTTTTTAAAATAATTCTGTCCTTTTAAAATTACAATTATGTCCACACTTACTTTTAATTTTTGGATTGCTTTAAAACGTCACATGTAATGTTAAGTGGTGTGGAATAAAGTACGTCGTGAGGACAACCTTCAATAAGCCTGTCACTCCGGCTTCCCCCCAATAAGAAATGAAAAAAAAACCAACAATAAAACACAAACCAAAAAAGACCAAAGAAAAAAGCACTAAATGCAGAAATGCACTGCTGTATGATCATTGTCATAAAAAAGTCCTTGAGTCCAAGACCTTGCAATTAAGTAAACAGCTGTCTAGCACTGAAAATATGAAATATTATGTGTACTGGTACATTACAAAAAACTAATATGATTTATGTATGAAAGATTTTAAGGAAACATCTCACACAACTGATAATTGGATATTCAGCAAAACATATTGAAAATAAGATCAGTGACTGGCATAAGATATATTTTTGGTGTAATCAGGCTGAGTACAGTGCAAATTTACAATATGTTTTTACCCCTTCTTTATTAAAATTTTCTTTGCCTAGGTTATTCTTATAAGGAAGACATTCTTTATTTTACAAAAAAAGCTATCAAATTTGTCATCTGTTTAAAACATTTATTGTTTTATCCTTGCTAAGTTGTGACGCCTACAATGTACCGGACATCCCCTGAATTAAAACCAAAGACTTAGTATACTGTATATTTCATGAATAGGATGTATAAATCAGGTATTGGGTAGATGTCTAAGAATTTTAGTCTTTCACCCAACAACTTACACCTGTATATATACCCTGTCACTTGTCCATTTCCACACAACATATGGCCTCTTCGCCCGCATTTTTTTAAATTTATAATTCATATCTTAGTACCTTGCAACAGACAGAGACTGATTGTACCATCAAATTTTGACAGTTAAGTCCTTCAGTAACAGAGGGAACCTTTCGGCAAGTAAGATCATCTGCATTTAGTCAGTGTAATATAGTAGGATGCACCCTCAACAGTCAAGCGGTTAAGCAGATATTTAGATTTCAATTCTTAATCAGTAAGAGCACTTCCCTTCTCTTGTGGAAAGGAGAATCAGGTAATTTGATTTGTAGCCTGTCTTGTATTGTTGCCCAGATTTGTAAACGTTTCCAACAAGGTTGTTTACATTTCATTAAAAGATCTCTGATAGTATTTTACACTATTCACCGACAGAAAGAGGAAGTTCTTCTCCTTTTTTGATTAATCTTTTTGCACTACTCTAGGAGCTACAGATAGTTTTCTACGCTCTAACATCTACATGGTAACATACTTGAAAGCAGGATCTGATGTACTTAGTAAGATAAACAATCTCCTTTCGCTTCTCTGTACTCTCTCGTAAAATTCTCGCGCACTCGCAGATAGTGCTTTTTCTTACCCTTACTCTCGGTCTTTTCTGGACTTGTCTCGCTAGCTTAATATCTTCTCTTTGCCAATCTACTTTCTCGTTTTCTGATGTCTCGCTTACCAACCTTTGTCGCTTTCGTTCTCCCCTCTTCCGTCATCTTACAGCTCTTTCTTCGTAGATTTCATGTCGCTTTTCTTTTTTACATTTTTACTTCTCCTCTGTACCCTGTTTCGTTGGTTTTACAAATTTCCATAGTAATAAAAATACCTGGCCAAGTTGGTCCGACGATCTATACATACATATATGTATATATATAGAGAGAGAGAGAGAAAAGGTTTTGATTGTCTAACGCAAGTAGAATTATAGAAAAAAGTGTGTATTGTGGTAACGACGGAGACTATAAATAAGTTAAAAACTCATTTCGCACAAACGTTTTCGCTTTTATTGAAGCTCTTCAGGTGCTAACTCTGGTTAACTAAGGTATATATATATATATATATATATACTCGACTTCGTGATAAGTTTTTATCGTTGTGACAAAAACTATCGTAAATAAAATCGTACGGTGAGAGTGCTCAATGCTTAAGCAGAGCGGTATAATACACAACAAAGTGAAAACACAAGTTACTTC
>JBAHVQ010000219.1:105032-115917 GCA_036872915.1 Nanipora kamurai
TTAGAGCGCTCTGGCAAATGACTTTGATGTCCCACATTTTTGAGGCATCAAAGGTGACTGTAAATAACAGTCATTTCCTTCTGCTCATCAGCACTACACTGATGAGGCCCAAAAGGCCGAAACGGTTCCGTCTGTAGTTTGGCTGTGTTTCTAATGGAAGACTTGAAGTTGGATTTTCGAATTCTAAACTTAATCGTGTATTTTCTTCGCTGAATCCAAAAATGGATTCTGAAACCATTCAATCCAATCCGATCAGTTTGAATCGATTCTGATTCTCTTTTGTGGATTCCCCAATAGAAGTACAGCCTTGATTACTGATGTCCTTCATCGTGCTATAATTTTTCGAAATATTCATTAAAAGATTTCTCACTTCTAATCGACTGGGGGCAGTGCAATTCCAAGGTAATCCATGGCTAAAAAGGTAATCGAGTGCCGAAAACAAGTAATCTATTGCAGATAACGTGAGCACAAAACATGCCAATTGGCTAACTAAATTATGTAACCCTTGGAGAGCTAATCGAACACAACCTTTAAATCATGGGAGAGTTTGGAGAAGTTGCGAGCTAGAACAATGGGCGAGTGTTTGAGAAGGTTTTCGTTAGCGAGCAATTCAAGTCACTTATGGCTACATTTTTTCATGTTTATTATTAATATAGGTAACTATGCGGTATTTTGTCCAGTTTTAAATTAATTTGGCTTCGTGTATTTTTAGAGAGTCCAAAATGTGGTCCATCTACGGACTCACAAAAACCACATTCTTAAAAATTAAATCCAAATTGGTCTTGAAACTGTATGATTACGTATGTGTGGATGACGTTGTAAAAGTTATTTCCGACTTATTAGGGGTGTTATTTCCCGACTTATTGGGCACTGTACCTTACTTTTTTTTCTTTTTTTTCTTTACTTTTGCTTTGCTTTGCTTTGCTTTGCTATGCTATGCTATGCTATGCTATGCTATGCTATGCTATGCTATGCTATGCTATGCTATGCTTTGCTATGCTATGCTATGCTATACTAAGCTATGCTATACGTCACGTCTCTTTACTTCCCTTCCCTTCCCTTCCCTTCCTTTCCCTTCCCTTCACTTCACTTCACTTCACTTTACTTTACTCTACTTTGTTTCACTTTACTTTGTTTTATTTTCCTATACTTTTCTAGGTAGCCCTATCCCACCTGAAGTACCACCTCACAGACATTCCTCAGCGTCGACATTAAAAGCAGAACGAGAACATGCAAAACAAAAGAAAAAGAAAAAATTCAGCAGGTAAATATAGAATCCTTCGATTCACAAACTGGACTCGTAGACAAATTCAGATAACAAATTGCTTGATGTCGGATCCTTCGGAAATTTGTTCTGTTTTTCCCTCGAGTCTTGACGTTTCCTTTGTCTCGGGAAACATCGTGACTCTTGGGAAAACAAAACTGTTTACTTCGCGATCAGAGATTACGTGTGTATTATCTATGTAAAAAATTAGTACATTATCCAGCTTTTGTGGTTGTTATGTAATATCTAAAGGCCTCAAATTCGAACTTGACCGGTTGTCAAGTACGAGAAATTTGTTCCAGTCCGAGGCAAATCCCGAGTGCTTGAAAACCCGATCAAGTCCGAATTTGAGGCCTTTGAATGACTTCGCAAGATCGTATTTTAAATGTCTTAGGACTTGAACTTTTATTTCATGTCCAAGGACTGGAAAAAACAGTGCAAGTCCTCTGCCCAGTACTTCCCTGGTATTTCAAGCTCGTTCACTTGGTATAATTCAGCGCGTCTGATTGAGCAATTTCCTCATGAACTATTAATAAGTTTGAGAAAGTTTTTTAAGAGCACCAGACTATACCCTGTATGATTTTTTATAAGCTTCGAGAGATGCTCGTTATTCGATTTATTCTGCAGCCTAAATTGGTCCTATGTTAGTGTAGCTTTTAACGTACTTAATCTGACGGTTTTCTCTCAAGGATTTCAGGACAGCTAACAAATTTTGGCCTCATCTTACAGACAGCGGAATAAAACAAAAACATGAGACTGCATTTTGTCCCGCTCGGTTCACGACTCGCCGCAAATCAGCTTTGTGGTGTTTTTATTAGTCTGATTACTGATGACAAAACAGATGCAAAACAGACGTAAGCAGTTAATTTTTTAATGTCCTTATTGAAGAAATTTTGACCGGCAAATTCTAAACTATCGGGTTGGCTTAGACGTATGGTCTAGACCATGGGTAGCTGTCTTGTCTCATCCTATCAGCTTTGTCAGCTGAAACAGGCTGGGGAGAACACTCTCCACGGAGCGGTTTCACTCCGACGAAGGGCCTTCGCTCGAAACGTCAGTTAAACCATTCTTAAGTTCCGGCAGTTTCCCAAACCTTTTGATTATCTCCAAGCCGTTCCATACTGCCGACGCAGCACTCTACTTTTATATCATTGTTTGCCACACGGTTTCTTCAAGTGATTTTTCGAGACTCTTTTACGAGATTTGTAGTTAGTTTTACCGTTGATTTTCATGAAAATTATACTCTTTAACTCGCTCTAATATTTTTTGACAAAATAATATACATTTCTCTCTTTTTAAGTAAATTTTTGCCCGTATTTCAACCAGAGGTAATGAGAAAACAATGAAAAGTCACGTAGGAGACTAAACCTGACGTGCAAAATTCACTTCCGTGTCCGCCATATTAGGCTTAACTTGAGAACCGGAAGATATCTCTCCAATCAAATATCGAACTCACTTTCTCAACCACAGAGATCATAAATAAGACTAGAGGCGGCATTGGCCCCAAAATTTAACCACCACTTAAGCGCTGTCATGTTTGACCATATTTGGTAAATTGGTGGGCAAACTTTTATACCTCAGACCCTTTCTTGCCATTCGAAGTCCTCGACGTGGTGGACTAAAGGATCAAATGTTTACAGTTTTTGATGAAAAGCGGTTGTTTTTACGATATTTCTAATGATTAAAACCCCACAACTCACATTTGGGCCAAATGAAGGTGGATTTTCCTCTCCTTTTGTAAGGACAGACCAGTCAGACTGTCATATTCAGAACTAAAAGCCTAATTCTAGATTATAAGATCGATCAGTCGAAAATAAATGACTAGGTTAGACTTTTCGTCTTGACTTGCCAACCTTAGTCAAAATTTGGCGTAGTTACCGGTCTAACTGTACAAGAGGAAAGTGCTGCATGAGTTGTGTACCGCAATTTGAGATAAAACGAAGTGCAAATATATATTTTCGGCGGAAAACATGGTGAAAAAAAGAAAGCGATGTCAACTTGTCATCTGGGCTTCAAATTTGCCCCAATGAAAGTCAAGATGGCAGCGTCAAATAGGCGAATGCCCCCTCTAGTCTTGTTTTTGATCTCTATGGTTTCAACCTCGTACCCAGCATAGAGATAATAAATAAGACTAGAGGAGGCATTAGCCCCAAAATTTAACCGCCACTTGAGCGCCGCCATGTTAGGCTATATTTGGTAAATAGGGGACCAAACTTCTAAGCCCCAGATCCTTCCTTCCTATTCAAGGTCCTCGACGTTGAGGAATCAAGAATTAAATGTTCATTATCCCATATTATGAACATAAGGATTTCCACAGTAGCCGTTGAAAAATTCACGTAAAAAATATGAGGAAGAAAACTATGAGCAATTGCCCTTTGTAAGCTCAGAACAGTCAGACTGCGATATTGAGAATTAAAAGGTTTATTCTTTGGAATGAGATATAATATAAGACAAGAATAGAATATAATATAAGAAAAAATATGACAAGAGTAGACTTTTCGTTTTGACTTGCCAACCGGAGTCAAACTGAGTTTAATTACTGGTCTAACTGTACAAAAGGAAAGTGCCCCATGAATTTTGTACCGTAACTTGAAGTGAAACGAAGTGCAAATATATATTTTCGGCGGAAAACGTAGTGAAAAACAGAAATCGATCATAACTTTTCATCCGGGCTTCAAATTTTCCTTCCAATAAAAGCAATATGGCAGTGTCCAGTAGGCGAGTATCTTTTACTAAACCTCCTCTAGTCTTATTTATGATCTCTATGGTTGTACCCAGAGCCATTTTAATGGGTGTGCCAAAATGGCGGAAAATTCAAAATGGCGGAGATAAACGGGCTTGGTAATCGCTAGCTTAAAATGACTGGTATATTGTTCGTTTTTTTATTAGGACCCAGTTGTTTTTTACCACAAAATTTTTAGACTTTAAACTTGAGTTTTTGGTCTAATTTGACCTTTTTTCGCAATCTTTTTACGAAAAATTTGCTAGAATAAAAGATATTTGAATAATTTACTGATTGGGGTCGAGTTAAATTAAAAGAAACCTTGTTTTTCTTCTGAAAAAGGCATCGATTCTGGCAGGATACGCAGTGTTGAAGTTTGACTTCAAAAGAAATGGTTTGAAGGCGTTATGTCCACATAAATTCCACAAAAATGACAGATAGAATATATTTTATAAACGTTGGTTGTTTTGTATTCAGTTTAGGACTTTAAAGCTAATCGCAGTTTGTCTACGTTTTGAACTTTTATCGCTCTTTGCTCCAAAGAACTATAATGTTGCCGACGTATTGTTCTCAAACTCATTAATAATTCATGAGGAAAACACAAAGGAAATCAGTACCAAGATGGGGTTTGGATATGTGATCTCAATAAGCATAAAATTTCGACAACTTTAAACGCGATTTTCTCCTTAAATAGGGATTCGTTTGAGAAGCCGCATCGAAACTCGAAAGTCATGTTTGATTTGATTTCCAAGCACTTCGAAGTTGGGAAATCATCGTTTTTCAACTCCCTTCTTGGTGTTTGAATATCAGATCAAATATTTCTTGTCGTCTATGATATATTACTTTAAATAATGACTAAAAAACAGCGGATAAGCTGAGGATTTAAACAACTTAACACATTAACAATGTGTCTGAACTTCTTCATCAAACGTTTTGAAGCTCAGATTCATGCTTAGATGAAACAAGGTGTATTTCTGTTCAAGTTCAATACTTACTACGAAGCTTTTGAATACTTAACTTCGACTTCGAAAAAATTCTAGTCAAACAAGATAAAAGAAGACTCCACTCTATCAGTTCTTCACTGCCAAAAGAGTATTTAGCTTACCGGATATGAATAAAAGAGTCAGAACGCCCATTTTCTTTTCTCTCAGTCGACAAAGTACTTCAAATTTCCCGAATAATCTCTCCTGGATAGACCGGGGCATTGTTTTGTTGAATTGTTATCTAGCTGCAGACTGCTTCTTCTCTGTTTTCGATATTCATCTCTGTTATTTCAATATGACTTCGGCTAATCAGATGCGGCGATAGTTTAGCCTTTACCAGGGCCATTTGTTCCCGACGAATGACCCTATGTACGATGCTGAGGGCAATCTAAGGGAAATCAATTGAAAATGGCGACCCCATGGCTGACGCATGCAAGCAAGAAATTGGAGCCCGCGTTCTGTGTCTAGTAATTCTATGATGTATAGGCTCAGCGGCCTAATCGAGCTTTCACCACACACGATATGACGTGAAAGTTACTTTCTTCATGCAAATCGTAAACCAAGCAACTTGTCGTATGAACGAAGCAGAAGCGTTTTGAGTGAGTTTCTTTTTAAGCCGGTCATTGTAAAGTTTATTATTTTATCAAATATGGACATAAAGGATCAAAATTTGAATTTGAGTTGCAGATTGATGCTATTAAAGTCTTAGGAAATTTTTGTTGATCAAACAATTTTTGCTGATCATTTTTGCTGATCTGAAGGTTGCGGGTTCGTGTCCTCTCTGGAACTCAGAGTTTTTCTGAGTCCTTGGCGTTCCACAGTTTGATCAGCCAAAATTTCCTAAGGTTCAAAATTTGTTTTTTTTTCTTCTACTGTACGTACGCTGTAGTTAAGATAAAAAAACCTATTCCTGTAAAATTTCGCGTAAACATTTCCAGCCCTGTTTCGTTTCATCTCTGTACTAGTTAACAAGTGCAGAACTCTTTACTTAATCTGGGTTTTTTTGTTTTTTCCAGGGAAATCATAGGTGAGTTCAATTGCCTGCGAAGCCAAGTGGAAGATCTGCGAACAGTAAGTGACGTATCATGCACTCACGTCACTGTCTTAAAATGCACTTGCACTTGGATTCGCACCTCTTCATTTTACTGCATTTTTGGCGTGCTCTAACTGAATTTTGTTGGTATCGAGCACTTTATTTGAAGTAGCCGACATCCATGATCATGGATGACCCGAACAAGTAGTGAAAATCGGTTTATTGACGAATCACGTTCTATTGGGCTACCGTATGACCCTACATGACGCTTGTAAGTAACGAAATTGGATTATGAAAGCTGAGTGGCGCTTTAATACAACTGTTAATGTAGTGTTATTCGAAATTTAGAAGCGTTATAGTATCATGGAAAACCGTCGAGTTATGCGTCCGATTTTTGCTGAATGGCCTTGATGTTTCATTTTTCACAACAGGTTTCGTTTCGTTTTTACGGGGGGGGCTTTCTGCATATAAACTCAAAAAAAATATTCTTCTTGCTGAGATAATTAACTGAGATCTGAGACATTAGTTTGCTTGATGTGTTATGTGTTGAGACTCTCTATGACGTCTCATTGTTACGTAGCATATTGACTTATTGGAAAATCGTGAATATTTTTGCAACTATTCCGCAAAATTTCTTTAAAGTTTGCACATTGGTACAGTTCATCAAACTAAACATCAGACAGATGATCAATGCAAGCAGATGTTGTGTGTCACGTGGTAACTTGGTATGTGTAGTTTGAAATTGCGCATGCTCTTCAAGTTTATAAACTCAGAAAAGTTTTCTGAGCCCTTGTCGTGAATCGAACCCGTAACCTAATCAGCAACGTTATTGTGTTACCATAGTGATGTACTAGTCCCAAGATCTCTCTTGTATTTATTGCAATACTTTTGTTTTCCGGTAGTAGACACATTCGTGTTTTCGATAGATTAAGTAAACTTTCATCGAAATTTCGCTCACCGAATTATAGCAAGAACAAAATTCCTTGCTTTAGCGCTATAGAAAATGAATAGTTTTAATGTTATAAGAAAGGAACTGAAAGCTGACGATGTTACCATAGCAGTTGCGTTTTTGCTCTTTATGGTGTGCATCAGGAGCGTTCACTTTTAGCGTTCTGAGCCATTTGGTGTTTTAAGTTCAAAGATACACGTCATTTTACAGTAAGCCCACTTGTTGTTTTGGTAAATGTTACGTCATAGACAAACTCATTAGCATATCATGCAAACTGAAATATCTCAAGAACCAAGTGAGAAATGAAAAAACTATACCAAGCATTCCCCCATAACCCTATAATTTCATAAGTTTTTTGATATAACACAAACTCAGTTTTAAGGTCATATGCCCTTTAACGATGGTTAGTAATGGAAATTATGTTTGCTCAACAGGTTGACACTTGTCGTCTGTTGTACATCATGTGCATTACGAATTTTTGTTAAAAATTCCGTGTTATATCACCTTTAAAATGATCGAGAATGGTTTTCATTGCTTGTACATTTCTTAATTCTTGAGATGTGAAAATTTACTTAACTTGCGCCACAAAAATGTGATGCATTGACCATTTTTACACATAGAATTATTAGACAGAATGTGAGCTCCTATCCTCTGCCAGTTATCCGAAGAGGTCAGCTATGGGGGTCGCCATTGTCAATTGTTTTGCCCTTAGGAATCGCCCACTTTCTTCAGAAGGAACTCTCTCTAGCTTTCCCAGAACTCCTATAGATTTTCAGGTCAGCGGAGCTTGCCAAATGGTCCAATAAACTGGAACTCATTTGGTTATTTTGCAAAGAACCGCTCAGAAGGAACTCTATCATAGGAGATATGAAAGTGGTCAATTGGTATCTGCGGCATACCTATGAGATAGTTTTACGAAATTATTGAAACTTTGCATCTAATGAAACCAACCCGCATGTAAACTAAGAAACCTTGCCATGATTTCATATCACAGTTTTCAGATCTCTTTAGTAAAGAAGAGTTATTCATTTTCCGCCTTACTAAAACAAGGTATTCAGTATTTTACTGGTAGTTTGTCTGGCATGTAGATAAGAAGTCAGAAACCGAAACATGAATATGCGAGGGGTTGAGTAAGAAACGCACTACAATGGAAACTTTTTTGAAGAAATGATCTTTAGTTTCATGAAGTACAGCACCTTACAGAGTTTCAACTATGTGGGTAGTCAAAAGGTTCGAGAAACTGCTGGAACTTAAGAATGCTTAAACTGACGTTTCGAGCGAAGGCCCTTTGTCGGAGTGAAAATGACGTTTTCTTTTGACTACCTACATAGCCGTTCGATACTGCCGACGCAGCACTTTAATTTTTATATCAGAGTTTCAATTAGTTCCATTTAATGATCTCAAATACGAAGATGCATATGTAGTAAGTCATTAGGCTACCTCCACCTGGTGAGATTGCAGGTTAACTCAATTGGGTATTAAAAAACTCTGAACGCTTTAAGTTTTTTTATAAAACACGAACAGCATGGGTTTATCGAATCAAATATTCGAGGGCACAGCCTGAGATTTTTTACACTTCAAAAACACGTGTTGTGAGTGTTTTTTTTATGGCTTCAAATACGTTTATCATAGCGATGTTAATGGAACTGAAATAATAATAGTCGAAAAACATTCACAAAAGGAATACTCTGCAAATTTAGCGATATCGATTTAACAAATCCTCTCTCCAATTTTCTGATCTTGTGGTATGAGATTCCAAATCACAGCATTAGTATTTTTTTTCCTTCATCAGTTAGCAGAAAAGCTATGTTATCACGCTAACACTATATAAAATATAAATATAGTTCGTAGAATCATGTGTCTATTACACAATATAAGAAACAGTCGAGACCTAATTAGGTACAAGACGTTGATTTAAGTTCACCTTAAATACATCAATGGATTTATCAGTCACACTATAACTTCTTTTCATTACATTAGAGCGCATATGGGCAAGACCCGCTCCGCAAAACCCGATCCGCAAATTCCTTTTCTCCGGCCCGCGGAAAGGTCATGAACTGTGTTTGGGTTCTGAAAGACTGAATAGAAAAAAGTGTGTCTAACTAGCCTTATGAAAACGTTTCAACAATAAAAAGACCGAAAAAGTTGAAAACAATCCTTACAACTTTATGTAATATTTAAAAAACGAGTAGGAGTGTTTTATCGGATGTAAAGCACGAGGCGACAGCCGAGTGTTTTCGATCCGATAAAACACAAAATACGAGTTTTTTGAATGGCTTCAAAAACGAACCTCTGAACACGCCGATCTACGAAGAAAATTTGAAAATTAATGTTTTCTAAGCCGAGAAAATTCGACAAGAAAAACGAGCGTATCTTAATCAGATATAAAGATACGACACGGTTATGATTTTCCTTTGTGTTTTCCTCGTGAATTATTAATGAGTTTTTGAAGATCTTTTTGTTAATAGCACTTTTTACACAAAGGTCAAAGAAACACCTCTTTACATTCAATTTAAATTACCTAGCTATATGACGGTTTTGGATGTATTTGGTTAATTTCCATATATTTATTTATTTCTAATCTTCTTTACACTAATGATTGGAGACATTACACTGGTAGCTTATATCGACTCTCACCTAAATGAATGAAAATGTATAAAAATATTGAATTATAATGGATTGTTGTTCACGAGGCCGTGTTCACTAATAAATTACAACGATTTGTCTCTGAAAATTGAAGTTAGATACTATTAAAACCTGACATATTTTGCTGTTTAAACTGTCAGAAACTAAAGATTCAGAAATACTCTGAGTTTCATCTTGAACAGCATGATACATCGCAAGGCTTTAAACTACAACAACTTAAAAAATACTAAAACTAAACATTTACTGTCTACATTAAGAAATTAAGGTTAAAACTTATCAATGCATTCTATGTCGCAGTGTCACTACAGAACACTTTCTTTCGAAAACTACATTGTGGTGACTAGCTTTCATAACCCGTAAGCCAATGTCCGACCCCAGTCTTTGATTCTGAACGGGCTGTCCAACGCTAGTGTTTGGCTTAGGTTTGCAATTGACGTCATGGCGGCCATGCTGGAGGAACTTTAACGAAAGAATCCCATTAAGAACTATTGTATTTTATATTTGTTTTCATCCAACATGACGGCTGTGTCGTTGTTATTTGAATATCAAGGGATTTATTGCAAGCCGCCCGTATGTATCTTACTTTTAAATATCAACTATTGTCGCGCGGGTTATCTGGAAAACTGGTTGTTAGCGGAAAGTAAACTTTAATATGAACAGTTTTTTACAAGTCTTTACAACAAAATTCTTCGCGAGTCTCAGTCTGTTTTCTTCCTCACACTTGAGATTTTACGTTCTTCTTGTCTGGCCCCTCCCAAGTGTCATATTGCTCCTCCCAAGTTTCATATTACTCCTCCCTAATCTACTCATTTATTCAGAATTTGCGACATGACTCCCCCATTTGGGAGAAATTTCATCTACTAAATTTCTTCTTCGCACAAATTCGCGATTTACAAAACTAAGTACCGGATGTCAATGTACTTAACAAACTCTGCTCAAATAGTCTGCTCCCACATTGTCTGCTCCTTTGATAGATTCGATTTTCATCCTATAGTTCTGTAAGAACATGGCCCACCTCGTAACGCGATCATTCAGAAATTTGGCCCTGTTTAGGTTGACTAATGGCTGATGGTCTGTCTGAAGCACGAATTCCCTTCCATACAGATAGACTCGGAACTTTCTGACTGCCCACACGATTGCAAGGCATTCTCTTTCAATGGTGCTGTACTTGCATTCCCTCAATGTCAACTTTCTGCTTGCGAAACTGACGAGAAACAACTTTCCATCGTGATTCTGCATCAACACGGCGCCGATGCCAACGTCTGACGCATCGGTTCTCAGGATAAAT
>JBAHVQ010000219.1:142599-184324 GCA_036872915.1 Nanipora kamurai
GCAAGAGTGTACTGTTAAGGTCAAACTGGATATACGCATCGGGGAGTACTTTCAGGGACTTTAAAAGGCTGTACATCTATTACTCCTTGCTGACTGGATAAGTTGGGCGAGTAAGGGCTGGCCTAGTGGGTGTTTCTTAAATCCATATTACTGGTAAAATTTCCTATCCCCACAAGTTCCCTGAAATGTGCAATGTCTGTTGCGGCCATACCT
This sequence comes from Nanipora kamurai, assembly GCA_036872915.1. Lineage (NCBI taxonomy): Eukaryota > Metazoa > Cnidaria > Anthozoa > Scleralcyonacea > Helioporidae > Nanipora > Nanipora kamurai. Next base: position 142,813 of record JBAHVQ010000219.1, read on the forward strand.
GGCGGGATGCTAAGAACCCGTAGCAGGCTGAGACCCCTTCCACTGTCCTTAGTTGGGTGGTGTGCGAGTTGAAATAATAATAATAATAATAATAATAATAATAATAATAATAATAATAATAATAATAATAATAATAATACTTATTATTATTATTACTATTATTAGGACAGTGAGGTGGGACCAGTATGACTGCGCCTACCACGGGAAAAGTAGAACGCTCCTGCCCTCCAAGAGTTCGGGGTAGTACCATGGGCAAGTGTTATTAACCCCTACTCCCCCTGTCAGGGTTACAATGTTTTCAACACAGTGAGGTTTTAAAATACCAGGTTGGTATCTGAAGCTGTATAGCTTACTACAGTGACTGGAGATGGGCCTCTTCAAGTCTATTTAGACAAACCTATGCATCTAGGAGATAATACCTCCAAAAATGAAAGTTTATTCTCATAATCTTATGATGCTGCTATGATGTATACCAACAATGGAGATAACGACGTGAATGGGGATGGGACTAGAGAAGGTAAAGGTACCTCGTCCGGTAGGAGTGCTTGGGAAGAGCAGCGAGACCCAGGTCGTCACTATGCCACCGCTAGACAAACAGGATTAAGAAATGGATAAAGGAACTGAACAAACTTATCATGAAGTGCTATTTAATGAGTGACCCAAGTAGGACCCTGAAAGAAAAAGATAGAGAAATACACAGACCTAAAGTATGACTGTGGAAAGGGAAGTGACCAAGGTGTTTAACCTACCTGTCATCATAGGTGCCTTGGGAGCGATGACCAAGAATGTGCAAGACAACCCGAACAAACTGACAATAGACAGTTGGGTAGGGGGGTCTCCAGAAGATCTTGTGACAAGGCAAAAATTAAAGAAAAGGCAAAACTCTTGTGGGATTTCAACATTCAAACCGACCAGAAATTAGAACATAATAAACCTGATATCGTTGTGGTGGACAAAGAAACTAAGAAATGCTTTATTGTAAATGTTGCCTGCCCATTTGATACCCAAGTGTTACTGAAACAACAGGAGAAGATGGACGTGTACACAGAACTAAGATATGAAATCATTAAATGCTGGAAGAATGAAGTAAAGAATGTAGAAATCGTACCAGTTGCCATAGGGACCTTGGGAAAAATGACGGGAAGCGTAAAGAGAAATATAAGGAAATTGGGATGTTTTATTGGAACGGATGTTATTCAGAAAGCTACTCTTTTGGAGTTAGCTCGTATTGTAAGGAAGGTGCTAGATATTGACTAAAGTGTTGGACAGACATTTTGCTATTAATGGCTTCAGGTTGTAACTGAATAGCGAACTGTACCGGTAAAAACCGTGAGATGAACAATATAATAATAATAATAATAATAATAATAATAATAATAATAATAATAATAATAATAATAATAATAATAATAATAATAATACAGCAAGAATGATACCAGAGGAACAGAAGGGTTCACGTAAACAGGTCCACGACCTTCTGTTAATCCTGAGTATCCTAAGAAATGGTCGAGCTGGTAAAAAGAATTTAGCAAAGGCTTGGATAGACCACCAGACAGCCTATGACATGGTGCTTCATTTGTGGATCGAAGAATGCCTCAACATTTTCGGCATTGCAGGAAACATGAAAAGACTACTGTTTAACAGTATGGCAGACTGGAGAACAGAGCTGGTATCCGAAAATACATCTATCGGAGAAGTGAAGATTAACAGAGGGATATTCCAGGGAGACTCGTTATCACCTCTTCTGTTTGTGATTTCTATGATCCCTCTTACGATGATGCTAAGGGAATCAAAATTTGCTTACGATCTTAATGGAGAGAAAATAAACCATCTGATATTTATGGATGATGTCAAACTGTTCGCCCGATCGGACAGGGGTCTTGAATCATTGATTCATACTGTACGAGTAGTTAGCACAGATATTGGGATGCAGCTTGGGATAAGCAAATGCGTAATGCTGGTTATGTGTCGAGGAAAAGTAACGAAGACAGATGGATTAAGAATGCCGGACGATAGAGAAATTAAGAACCTGGAGAAGGGCAAAAGCTATAAATATCTTGGGGTATTGGAAAGTGATCAAATGTGGTGTAGCGAAATGAAATCCAACGTGACGAAGGAATATTTCCGCAGGATCCGAAAACTACTAAAGTCGAAGCTGAATGGAGGGAATGTAATATGCGCTGTTAATACCTGGGCCGTGTGCTTATTGCGATATACTGCTGCGTTTATCGACTGGTCGCGTGAAGAACTAAGAAACCTCGATAGGAAAACCAGGAAGTATCTTATCCTGTATAATGCCTTCCATCCTCGCGATAGTGTCGCAAGGCTCTATCTACCAAGAAATGCCGGTGGCCGGGGCTTAATATCAGTGGAAGACTGTGGATCTAACCAAAGCAAGCCTAGCTAAGTATGTGTCAGATAGCAACGAAAGGATCTTGTCTGCCGCTTGGGGGGACATGAAGTAGAGTGGCGAGGAGTCTAATGCGATTAAGAGGCGGAACGCTAGAGAGAGAACGGAGGAGGTGAGGAATAAAAAGCTACATGAACAGTTTCTGATGGAGATGGATGAAAACACCAGTGAGAACAGTTGGTCGTGGCTTAGGACAGGATATCTAAAGAAAGAGACGGAGCGGTTGCTGGTAGCGGCCCAGAGCCAGGCATTGAGAACCAGTGCTATAAAGGCTAAGATCGATAAGTCACAAGAGAAGTCACTATGTCGGCTGTGCCACCAAAAAAACGAAACGGTCAATCATATCGTCAATCATCTCACCTGTGGGGATTTTACATATTCGTATTCTCTGGGCTGTTCTGAACAAAATTGCAATATAGCTTGTCGTTCGAAAATTTCATCTTCATGGAGTTTTTCTCTATCAAAGTTGGCGACTTTAAGGGTTCTTCAAATCATTGCCGATAGAAAGAAGACTGGTAACGAGTGGGTAATTGTGACGTCGACAGGAGAACTCCCTTACTGAAAGAAACAGTGTTTACATCAGAGAATTCTGTGACAATGACTTGTTTGTAAAAAAATCGGGCAAACTGCGAAGGGACCTACGCGTTTTACAATGTAAATTGTATTATGCTGTTTTGAGAGAGTTCCTCTATCGACGTCACAAGTGCCCACTCCATGATTTGAAAAACCCTCAAAATCGCCAATTTTGACAGCGAAAAACTCCATGAACAACAAGATATATTGCAATTTTGCTCAGGACAACCCAGAGAATACGAATATGTAAAATCCCCGCAGGTAAGATAGGCATTTTAACAAAAACTAAGGACAGAAAGACGATAAGTATTTGTGAAGGTCTATCATTGTACGCAATAATCATTCATATCTGATTTGACTTATTTCTAACTAATTTAGCTTTTTTGAAGACAAGTGAAATGTAATTTTGTGGTTATTAGTTGATGTTTTGAACGGTGAAAAAGTCAAAAGTATATAAAAAAGAAGCAAAAGTAAGTAAAGTAAACGACTAACGGGCGTTCGTCTAGCTCGTTTACTCAGATTTTTCTCTGATCTCGTCTAGGACTGAGAAATCGTTTTTCTGAGTAAACAAGCTTGACGAAGGTCCGTTGGTCGTCTGCTATATACCAAGTTCCTAGATGAACCGACTTCGTGTTCGGCTAATAATATTTAAGTAAAGTAGATAATAATGTATATATAATACGACCAAAGAAACGTCGAGAGGAACAGGGGGTACATAAGAAACAACCCAGTTAACAAAATCACTAGCTTTACATTATTTTTTAAGCTGTCGAAAATCCCCTTTCATACATTACAAATTGATAAATCTAACTCACTAAATTTATATCAAAATATTTTAAGCTTTATAACAAACTGACCAAATTTAGAGGAAAACAATTTGACTAATAGCCCTCGTTTTCTACGAACGATGTTCAAAAAACAAACACTGATGAAAAGGCAATCAGATATAGGACCACACACACCCTAGTTCCACCATTCACCATGCCCAGTATTTTAACATAAACAATATCAAATCTTACTCACTCCTTGAGCTTGTGAAGATTTCAACCCCGCAATTTTGCAACAAGTATCTCCTTGAAAAAACTGCCTTGATATCCTCAAATGACCATTTTCCATGAAGAAAATCGGCGTAGACTGTTACCTAAAGGACAGCGAAAACGAATTTACGGAAGAGTGGAAAATGTGAGCTCAACTACTTCATATTAACATGCATTACTGCAATGGTTGCGATATTTTTTTGAATTATAAAAAAGCGATTTCTTGGTTAGAATAAATAAGAGTGTAATAGAGAAGAATTTCAACTGAAGATGTATCAGTAAATCGCCGACACTTCTTGGATCCTTGCCATGACTAAGTTAATAAGTTCATGACAATGGTAATTTATTACCTTTGCATACTTATAAAATACGATCTCAAGCTAAATGTATATCGTTGAATATGATGGTATGCTACATGAACAGTTCACTGGTTCGAATTTTCGATGTCATTTGTCATTAACAATATTATAACTGAAATACTTTCTAAAACGGTACGGCTTTTCTGCAAATACTGGACATAGTTGAACATGCTGACATACATCTCCAGAATTCCAATCATTTATGATTTTCCAGCCGCATACTATGCGACCCAAATTGTATTATTGCCATGGCCTTTTTGTAACAAAAATCATCCGTTTGTCTATCGTATAAAGCTCTTAGAAATACGTGAATTGAATTGCATCTGTCAGTCTGAATACACTATGATCAATACACTTGATACATACACAAGGGGTTTTGTCTTTGCTTAAGCAATTGCCAGTTTTATTAATAATTCCCTTTATGAGCTAAATCCAACATTAGTGCAATACAGCTGGTGATTAAAAGACCAAAATTGTTCAACACGCGCTAACCATAGAAACCTCATTTTTAATTTCTATCCGTCAGCTGCGTATACGTTTATTATCTGGCATGCTACAAACAAAAACCTTTGTCACTCATAAAAGAGGATTATATGCCAAATAACTGAAGTAAATATTGAGCTACGTTGGCCTCTCGTCGTCTGTAACTTTTGCATGAGCTGTACATGTTTCATGCAAATGCACTAACAAGTTGGTAAGGTTTTTGACGTATGCTCGTTTCTACTGACATATAAAACGGTAACCCAATATAAAGATCAGTAAACATACACATCAAAGGAAAATGCACCAGCACTCGTAGGTTTATTGTAACCATATATGCCGAATACTATCGATACAAAATCTGCACCCTGTGCCACTTTTAGTAACAAAAAATATTGCAGAAGTCACTTCACTAAGACATTTTTTTTTTGAAGAATAGATTTGATAAAATAAAGCAAATTGAAACAAAATTTTCGCAAATTAAAAAAAGAGTCACTTGGAAAACTTACTCCGTGCAATACAGTTATAACTTAACTCCCCTAAAAATTTAATTTTACTCTAGAGTAATAAAAAATATGCGTCGATTTATCATCTACGTATAGCAAACATGAAGTTTCAAGAAGTTTCCGTAGTTGTTCCTGATTGAAAGTGAAAGGCGACTCGATATTCATTCAAGTAATACAACGAAGTCCGATTAATGGTACTGTTGGTTGAAGAACTATTAATTTAATACTTTCTCTGTGGATAGTTACGTCTCCCAGTAGTTTGAATTATAAGAAGTAACCCCATATCCTGTTTGCGATATACTCCGTCTGAATATTAGTTACCAAGATAAGTTTCCTAAAACTCAAGGACGTGTACTTTTTTGGGATAGCAAGAGATTAAGGAAAGGAATACATGAAAAATATCGGCCCAGGCTGAAACCTCAGCTCGGTAAGCAGGAAAAATTTGAAGCCATGGTAAATTGTAGGCCTTGATAGTCCAAATTAAGCCACTTCATGATCAAAGTGCCAAGTCAGTAAAACTGTGAATGAAATGTACAAGCCAAATTAAATTTCTCTGTGGTTAAAACACCTAGACCACTTATTTTGCTAAATAATTGGCATAAAATAATTTTGGAAAATTATACAAGATATAGGCATGGATTTTGATTGCGGCAGACCATTTTGTATTTCACCGTTCTACGTCTAACAACTCAGGGAGATCCACGATCCAACTCTGCTATGACTGAATAAGTTCTCGTATCAATAAGTTAAATTATTGATCAATGCACAACACCAATCTTCAGGACATTCGCTGGAGGTGATGTACAGAGTAACTTTTGATATAGCTGTTTCTTCTTGAACACAGCAAGTGTTTAGATAAGCTAAAATTAAAGTGTACTAAAATGAAGCAAATACGAAACAGAATTCTTTCTAGTTAGTGATAGCGGGCCCAGTCCGTTATCGTAATAAAGTAGATTGCATAGCGAAGGATAGTTTTGTAGTAATGAACCTCCTTCGAGATAACACAAGCTATGGATTGCATTAAATTGGATTAAAGCAACCCCGTTGACTGTCCTGAGAGAGTAAAACGTGGTAGGGTAAACTGGTACAGAAAAGGTAACATGGGAATCCCACGGGAAGATTCTGCCGTTAAAATAAGAATCACAGAAAAGACAAGTCAAGCACATTAATCAGATTGCAGTATTATGAAATGGTCATTCTAACTTATTCATAGTTCAAGTTTGAGAGAGGAGAATGTTGAGCGAGTACAGAGGGACCTGTCCTTTGGTGCAACAAATAAATTCACTTCAAGAATAAGCAGGAAAAATACTGAAATATTAAAATACAGGACAAGAGACGTCAATTCTGCGTAAGAAAAGCGATTAATCGAGCGCTATGCTGGTGTAGGTATATAATGGAGCAAAGAAATACAAACTGATCCTAACGCATTCGAAATTGCAAGACAGGTGTCCCCAGTAAAGGAAGCAAATCAGCAAAAAGTCGAACAACTACGTCGACAGAAGATAAACCTTTACAGGTTTATCTCGGAGAAACCACCAGCAGAAACCCCAAGATCGCATAATTTATATAATTATTGTAAGACTTTTAAAGCACTCTTTATAAGATGTTAAATTGAATAACATGCAAAGTTGTCAATTTCTTTCATCAGAGTTGGACTGATAAATAACGACATGCAGACGGCACAGAAGTCCCTTAAAAAATGTCTTTATAAAAATGCTAGGAGACAACAGTCTTTGTTCCATAAGAACAGCAGGTGATCTATTGAACTGGTACATGCCAAGCCACTGTGTCTTGCATACGAAACCTATCATTAAATGTCTTTATTTGCTCAAGAAAAAGACTTCCAATACAATCAAAAAGCGACAAAACATGCTCCAGCAATAAGAATGCACTTTGTTATAACAGAAAGACTCCGTAATCCTTTCAAATTGGTAATAACAGGAAAGGGATAATTAAAAAGATGTTTGTTGTAATATTGTACATCTTCTCCTCAATATGTATACAAGGTGGTTCGGGAAATGCTGCTCTCGCCAGTCCCGTATGTAATCTCAATTCATTTTAATTAAACTGGTCCGTCGTGGTAAAGTGTATATTGCTTTTTAATTGAGAGCAACATGTAAGTAATTTTAATTCAAATAGTGTGCTCAATAGGAAAAACTATGTTTTTTCACAATGTCCAGCGTCATTAACACAGCGGGAGGCACATGTAGCCATTTTAAGCACTTAGAAATGGCTATTGTGGTCATTTAGAGGACCAACTAAAAAAGACAGGTGGACAACGCCAAACAAAAGATAATCAGACGACATGGGAAGAGGCAAAGCTAATAACAACTTTAATTATAAAGGAATTCGCAAAAAAGTGGTAACTTCAGTTTGCCTTCTTCTGCCGGAGAGTTTACCATACATTTTCCACTTCTACCTCAAAATTGGGCACCCATTATGTGCTAGCTATAGAACGAATAAAAAAAACAGCCTTTCAGAGATAGTCAAACCAAAGTTAGGTCTGATATAAAGAGAGCAAAGTATTAACATACAAAAGCGTCTTTGTCTAAATGTAGAGGAACAAACAAGGAAAGATGAGTTTAGAGTCATTAGAAGGACTAACGGAATCATGATGCTGAGGTACTAACACATTGATAATTTGAAAGTACGTCGGAAAAAAATGCGTGGCATTGTCCGAGAACAATCTTCAAAGAATTGGACAGAATGATGAGAATCGACTTTAACTTTTCGAAAGTTAATCAATTTCGGATTGCTTTACTTGCTGAACACGGTTCCAATAAATCAAAATGAAACCGGATTGTCGGTGTTTGCTTTTTTAAATGGACAACGCAAACTAACAGCAACGATCGGCATTTCCCAAAGAAGGAAAGGGCTACGTTTTGATTAAAATTGAAAACGTATTTCTATCGGTGTAATTATTAAAACTCTAGGTGGTCTGCGAAAAAATCCGGCAGTGTACCCTCACAGCTGAGTACTGACGTCAAAAAACACCGTCATATCCCAGGTAAAATCCAACATCTACGATTCAAAATTCGTTTTGTAGCTGATAACGTGTGCGAAATGTGCACAGTGGAAGGACATTTTCTATCGGTAGAAATACGCTTGAAACCTGTGCAGACAACAAATAACATTAAATTAAAGATTAAAACTTATCCTTAAATTCTTACTAATGTGTCCTCGTCACGATATCAGAAAGTTGCTTGAAATCCATAAAACATGTCGACAATTTTAGACGGGATTTAACGAAGGATATTTTTCTTATTTTCCCAAAGCTACTATAATATATCCGCGCATTGCGGATTTGTAGTGATAGCACGGGTAATTCTCCACGTCTGCTGAGCAGCACTGTCTAGAACTTCGCGCGATTTCCCAACGAATAAATCCACTCCCTTGACGAAAAAATGAGGACATCGACGACATTGTAGGCACGAGACTAATTGTAGCAGCATCCCGTTGACCCGTTCTCCAAGCGATGTCTCGTCCCATTCAGCTTCACGAGGATGTTTCTCACATTCGTACAACAGTAATGTTTTCATATGTAAAGCCTGAATAGGTCTGCCCGGAAGGTCTAAGTGTCTCTCAAACAAAGTCATAAGTATTGCCAAACATTGTTTGCGACAGTTTCCTCGCAAGAGCACTGCCTCGCCGTCCGAGAAATCCAAAACCCACGCGTCACCTTCAGCTGCCTGGGTTTCGTATCCCGGGAACATATCGCCTGCAAGAAGATTAAATCCTCTTCGTTTGACATTTTCGACCTCAGCCTGTGAAGGCCACATCTGACTATCCGTTGGCCAAATGCAAGCGTTCCGAGGCCATATCGCTCCGCATTTAAACGCAGGTACGAGTTCTAGAGTACACTGGTCACGGATAACAAGCACTGTCGAAGATGTGCCCCGCTGGAGTCTCACTTGTTCGCGAAATGAGCATTTCAGTACGGCTTCAGCGACCAACGAATGGAACCTAGCACGCATTTTTCTCGCCGACAGATAGCCGGATGCTGTGATGAATTCGGTCCATAATGACATTGACCGCTTTCTCTCGTCACTAAGTTTAAGCATTGCACATCCTGGAGGGCAGTTCTCATCGATAAAATTAAACACTCCCATCTGGTTGAGGAACAAGTGCAACTCAAATCGAGTACAGGTGATCACGTGTAGCCCAACATAGCGCCCGTTCTCTTTCTTAAAAGATGATATAAAGCGCGGTTCCAGACTTTCAACAGTCTTAAGGACGTCGTTAACAATTGTGACAATGCTTTCCAATGTTCGGTTTATCTCGTGTCGTCTATTTCGTACCTTTTCTTGTACATACTGTAAAATAAACTTATTCAGTTCAACAAAGAACGCCATGACCTCTGGGATGCTGAGCGAGATCAGTGTGGTGGCGGGGTTTACATAGTCTTTGTTGACTGTGAAATGAAGCTCGCTTGACCGCGTCTTGCGCCAATTAAACTTGTCACACGTTATTAATCTTTCTCTTTTATAGAGGTTCTGAAGCTGCACCAATCACAATTGGGTTCAGTACTCGTGCTACTCACAGACCAAAGGAACTGACAGAATACCAGCTAATCTACTTATTGGTACCACGAGAACAAGCACTTCCCTACAACGGCCAAGCCACTTAATCAACCGCATGAACTAGCAGCAAACTCGAGCGATATCTTCCGGTGCTTGTAACGATTTTCACTGAAGACGTTGCGGGAATTTGGCGAGACGACGAGTAGATTTTCAAAGCAATGATTGGTTTCTTGAAGGATAAGAGTTTGTCGTTGTTTGCACTTTTGTTTGCTTAACACATCGAGAATAGTAAACAAAGACCGCCTACCGTCTTAGTGAAAAAACTGCGAAATTGATCACTGGAGAAATGACCGCACACACACGTCGTACGCAGACGTTATTAGCATCGTTGTAACACTGGCATGGTGTCCAAACGTTTGCTACTCTTGGGCAATTCATTGTTTCACTAAAATCAGGAACTGCTCAGCCACATTCACTTTTACCACATATTTTAATACACGAAATGTTTCGACCCATTGTGAAAATGTTATCCGGAGTTATCTTGACCGAGGTTATGGAAATCACCGTAATTACTTAATGACAGAATCAGTTCGATTGTATCTAACATCTTTTCCGTTCAAGGCGGAGTGACATTATGGTCCAGCATTATGTATTAATAGGTCGCCGATATGACATTAATATACTAACGTGTTTTTCCGGTTGGTTATTTGTTTTTCCTTTACAGCGATGTCATACTTAAGATTTTATCTTGACCACGCTTGCTATTGAAATTCATCACTAATTCCCCGCACCGACCACTTAATTGAAATAACCACGCAATTCACAATTCGAATTTTCATTCAAATCGGAAGCAAGAAAGAAGGTGTGTTTACACAGTAATTCACGGAGCAGCACGAGAGTTCGTTCGTAAGGCAGTCGAATAAAACCTGACGAATAGTTCTGACAGACTTTTCCTCAAAACCAGGACACATCGACGAAACTAATCGCCGAAAGTTTGGACGTAGTGAACGAAAAACAAACGGAGATGGCAAACAGCTTCGAGCGAGGCCAAAATATTCACTTCGATTTTCTTTGATCTTGAAGACTCCAAAAATATTTACATCAGTAATCAAAGTCACTTTTGATTTCGGCGTTCTTTAAAGCTTCCATGTATTTAAATTACAATAACATGACTTATTGATTCCGCCAAGCGCTCTCCCCAAACAGAACTAAGCAATCACAGAGCAATTATTATTATCACCATTACCATAATAATAATTATGATATTGAGTTGATAATGTGGTAATTTGGAGTTTGTAACAAAACCACTGGACCAGTACAAAGACTACAGAAACAGCAAGATCAAACTCAAGCATTCTCCCTATAGGCATCTTCAAAAATTCTGTACTGCAATGAGAGAAATTTCGTAGTGAAATACCGGTATCGCTCGGAATGTATGGGCAAAAAAGTTCTCGGTGTCAAATGGGTGTCACATGATGACAATTAAAAGAACAACGACAGTTCGTAGTAAAAGAACATGATGTGTTAGTGTGAGGTACAACGGGTGGTGAAAGGATAATTGATAGCGACTGGAGTGGGACCTATAAATAATACGGTATACTTGACGAACTGTTCGCAACAAAAGCTATATGCATACACTCTTGCGCGAAGTGGCTTTGAGCTCCTTCGATGCCGCCGTCAAAGTTGATTTGTCTCGCACGGGATGTGATGAGACAAAAGTACACGTAACGCAGATGGAAGTAAATGGGTAATTCTTCGCAACGGTAAAAATTACAGGTTAAAGATAAAGAAAATATAATCTATACATCCGTTTACCCAAAAAGTCTTGCGACCTTCTCATTTTCTCGTATCTCAATAGAGTTAACTTCTGCTTTCTTTTCACGTGAAATTTATACATTAGTACAATTCTTGGGCATAAATATTTATGATTACGGTTTATAAACTCGTTATTTATAAGCAGTGAGTACTTGAACTTTTTGGGAAGGAAATGTTTATATCCCGTACGTTAACATGATTTAACACTTCCAAAGGAGGGCAGGAGACTACTTTAATCTACCGTCTATAGTTCCCAAACAAAGAACTCAAAGGCTGCCGCAATATACCACACTGATTTTTAGTTGTTCAGTATTGATTCGGAACAAGACAATGCTTCAGCGGGGGCTGACGTACAAACACAAGGAAACTGTCAGTTTAAAAAACAAGCTGCTTACTGTTTCCACTAAGCATGAAACCACGTTAACCATTTCTGGAGATTGTATTCTTACACGTTCAAACAACTTAATCTAGTCTTATCCCAGCCAAACCTCTTGTCCGCTTAGTCAACATCAGACGGATAAACAAAGACGCCATACTGGATGTTTTTCAGTGACGTTGAAAATACCAGCCATTTACAATTTTCTGAGTTAAGCGCTGCTGTTTAATACAATCGTTTTATTCTTCCCCGTTCACGATAACCTTTTTTGAATACAAATCGTCATTTTACATAATTCCATAATTATAGAACACTCCAATAACACGTGACTAACACGTGCATAACGCGATTTATTTGACGAACTGTTTCGAACTCTACCTCCAATGCATATATGAGCTACGCTTTCCAATCAACCGTTATACAAAACCGTAGATAACATCAGTTGAATTTTGCAGGACATTATTTATCAGTTAACTGAGCACCAATTCAGATTATTAAGATAACTTGTAGCTAAATATACGGGCAATCGATTTCTGGATAAAAGAAGATATCACTTAAAAATTATTTTGCAGTTACATGACGAACTTTTCAGTCAGGGCCGACTATTTGGAATTTCAGGCAGGTTTTTCGGGCTGAGATTATTTTATATAACTAGCCCCTCCCCAAGGACCTTTGACAGCTGTTAAGCGAGTGTTTTTAAAAGCACCAGGAAAGAAACAAAAAGAAAGCACGCAGCCGGTGATCTGTTATTATGAATTTAAAAAATCAAGTGTTATTCTTGTATGGTATGCATCAACAGGTAAGCGAGTAAGCCAAGCCAACTAAGAAACCTTGCCCAATAGTCTAAGAAAAAAATTCTGTCATGTTGTAGTTTTTGACTAACTTCCCGTCTCTTGAGCCAACTTCAGTTATCCCACCCGCCCATGTTTTATGTCAGATTAGAAATCAATAATATGGAACTCTGCATGCTTAAATGCTTACATCTAACAAAACATCCACGTTTAAGTCAATTTGAATTATAAGTCTAATAACTATCTCATTAATCACTACGGTGCTGGCAACGTTTCCATGGGGTTCAAAATTTTGTCACCAAAACAAACAAACAAAACCTCAAAACAACAAAAACTTAATGTATTGGATCAGATATCGAGCTAATAATTTCAAATTCAATGTCTTGGTTCTGGCATAACTGAAATATCGTAAAAGTCAAATCCTGTGCACCTGCAAATACGCAACGAAGTCTTTTCTAATTTTATATCTCACTCGCTTTGGACATTTTTTGCGCCTGTAGAACGCCAAATGTTTTTGGCACTTAATTAAAAATCCAACTCAGCCTAACTAAAAGAAAGAACAGTCTGTTTAGGCAATTTCAGAGTGTATGTTCAATAACTGGTATTCCATAATGAATGACAGAGAGAGTGCAATTGACTTGCTAAAGAAACTGTTAAAAATACAAGTAAAATCATGAAAATTGCGTCGGTTACTTGCTTTTAAATTGAAGCTTTAAAATAAGATTTTAGCAATGTTTCAATGGTTTTCTCCGCTACCGTCCTTCCAAATATTCCGTTTAAGAGTTCTTGTTTTGTTTGATGTAGTCAGCTGGATTATTTTCTCACGAATTCTCTTCCATCACTCAAATCTTAGTGTAAAAGTTAATTTATGCAAGTGTTTGATCTTGTTATCAATACACGTTTTGGTGATTACTTTCCTTTGTTTTTTTTTCTCATGAAATACCGACGAGTTTGACAATAACTCTTACTGATCTCTCCTCAAACTCGTTAACAGTTCATGAGAAAAAACACGAACGAAAATCATTATCGTTACTTGTTTTGAGATCTCGAATCAAATACTTGCATGAATGAAACCAACTTTGATCTCACCTTTTCACTATCATGTATATGGCTTCCACGGTACCCTGACTGCATTCTTTGTCAGGTACACCAACAAAGATTGTCGTGGGCGTGGTCGACATTGAGGAAAAGGTCAGGATTAGTAAGTGGTTGATGAATGTACTATTCCATGAAATAATTGCCAAAAGTATGCGAATTTTCCTAAAAAACTGAACTGTGGATCTATCCACACTGTAGATTTATGATAGGGAAAAATTTCATTAATTCCAACAATCAACCGGCATTTTTGCTCTCATCTGCAGGTCGTTTGATCTAATTCTTTGCAATGTACAATGCCCCTGCTTATGTTCGACTTTCCAACATTCTCACTATTCGATCAGTGTTCTGTTTTCAAAAATTCGCATCATTCGCACTATTCAATTTGAAGCGAATACCCAATAATCGATGCTCGGTGACAGATCAAATTTGAATCTCTGTCGATCCAGTGAAAACAGTTTACTGATTGGTTTATTTTTCAATCAAATTTCTCGGTGTATGGTTTCATATCAAACACTCCTGCCAGTGTATCATTAATTGTATCACTCACAAACCATGGAGTTGTTTCTTTTTTTATCGATGGTCTGCGCATAACGTTTCGAGGCCTTACTGGAACAAACTTTAGCAAGAGAATCGCCTTAACTGCCATAGTCTATATGTCTGGAACCAAGATGGTCCCCGGATTATTGTCTTAAATTTCAAACTATTAAATTTAATTTCTTATACCTCGTCAAAACAATGGAAGTTAGACATGAAGACAGAGATTGTGGTTATCACTCTCTTTTAAATGGTTTTTACGCTCAAGGTGCCATGTCATGCATAAAGGTAAGTTTAATTAAGATTTCAATGCGTTGGCAGTAGAAAAGAGTTGTAGGTATATGAGGTAGTTACGGTCAAATTATAATTAATATAATAATTATTATTGTTATTGTTAACATTGTTATTAAACTTGTCGTCGTTTTTGTTGCTGTTGCTGTCGTTGTCATCGTTGATATTTAGAAATTCTGACCTACCTTTGGATCCAACTTTAGGATGTCTGGGTGTTGTTCGTCCCGTGAGAAGTACAAGGCAGAGGTAGTTATTGTGATCGTTCCCGAAACTACAATACAGGGAGAAATATTCTTACACGACGCCGTGAATACTACATGATCACGAGGACTCAATTCCTTTTCTTCATTCTCGGCTACTGCCGCTTCAGTTCCCTCTTCCTCTTCGGCAGCTCGTTGGTCATCCTCGGCAGACACGTTGACGTTAGCTGGAAGAGCCTGGTGTCGAGCACTTGCTTCAGAATTTGTCTCTGAAAAATCACATACCCAATTTGAATGTGTTTCAATTGACTGGTCTCTCTACATTTTTAAATTCATAGGGGCAATGTGAGCAGCGATTTTTTTCAAAAGGTGATAACTGATAGAGCTTTGGCGGTTGTTCAAAGACTGATGAAATGCTGCTTCGACAAATAACTACACTATCTGTCTAGATGCAGTGAACAAAGCAGTTTACTCTTGAGAGCAATTCTGTTTCAGAATCATCCTCAGGGTAATATGAAACGATAAATTCACATTTAACCTGCGCTGCTGAAGTCAACTGAAAAAGTTCACTCGAGCGGGATTTGAACTCGCACCTTCGGGAATCCGGTCCACCGGTCTACCTGTTGAGCTATCGAGCCTACAGGGATTGGAGGCGAGTTATTATCCAACTTAAGTGTACGAGATATTCTCGCAACAACATAACTCTATCCACGAGGATTGACTTCAGCAGTGTAGGTTAAATGTGAATTTATAGTTTCTAGAGAGCAACTTAAACAGAATATGATACGTAAAATTCAGAAAGGCAGAAACTCGCTCATATGAAAAAACTTTGAAAATTATGAAGTTAAGCCATAAGCCTCTTGTGTCGCATCTTTCTACAGATACTAAGATTTGATTGATAAGTAAACACACTGTGCGATGATATTCAGGAAAATCAATAAATCTTGGACCATTTTTAATTAAGTCATATGATACTTTATACTGGATGCTGAACACAAATTTTGGTTCATGTGGGAGCTTGGTATATATCAGACGACCGGCGAACGTTCGTCAAGCTTGTCACCTAAGAAAAACGGTGTCTGAGTCCTAGACGGGAATCCAACTCGCAACCTTCTGATGACGAGTGGACGCTCCAACCATTGAGCGACCAAGACTCAGACAGCAAAGGTGCAGGTTCGTCATATGTGCTGCCTAAGTGGAAGGCACGATGTGATAATGATGGAAATACTGAGTGCCGAACATAAATTTTAGTATATGCGGTATAGTATAAATTTTAGTATTTTTTAGTATATGAGTTTGGTATATATCAGACGACCATCTTAATGGTTATATGGTTTCACCGGTCATCGGAAGGCTGAGGTTTCGATTCCCGTCTAGGGCTCAGAAATCGTTTTTCTGAGATAACAAGCTTGGCTGGTCATCTGACATGAGACTTTACTTGTTTAGTGCCTAGGGAAACATACATACATGCTCATTAACAGTCACGAGTGATTTCTATTGATAACAAACAAGAGACTCGGAATTATCTATCAATTCATTATGTTGTGTGATGTGAAGTGTTGTCATCTACATATCGAACAAACCTTAATATCTCAAGAACAAAGTGAGATAAAGGATAGCTGTAAGGGCCAATCTTCACTAGTTCAAAAATTCTGTCATATGAGAGGTTCTTTTCGCGTTGATTTTTACACGTTATATACCTTTAAGAACTGCAGTTCCTAATTACACGTCAAAGTTCAAATTCAACGCACAGTTGCACCACTGCTATCATGATTTTGGTTAGGGCAACTGCGATTATTTTTTAAAACATCTACAATGTAAAGTACAACAGCAATACTTCATGAATTGCTATCGTACTTTTTATCGTATTATTTTGAAGAGCTGACGCATAAAATTAACATTCATTACAACAGAAACTGGTATGCCTTCTGTATTCATTCCGGGGGCCTTTATAGCAGGAATAAACGCTACGGGTAGCCATGGAGTTCGATATTTATCCTTTAAGTGGTCCCTTAAAATAATCCTTTTAATGTCCTTTTATTAGTAATTGTCTACAGGACTAATGTGAGCTTTCTTTCGTGCCTTTGGGAAGTATCTCGAGTAGGAACAATATTTTGGGAAAAGGTCTTTTGCCTTAGGCACGCATGCTCCCATTTTAGCCATCCTCCAATCCACCCTCAATCGATGTTCCTGTAGCCGTAGCCATATCTTTGTTTGGGACTTTAAGATAACAGCAGAACAATGATTACGGTGCATCTTTAACTCCCTCCCGTCCACAGGGGATTTTTATCATTTTATTCTGGCTTAACGCCCGACGATTTTACTTGTCAAAGTGAGAGATATGGCAGTGTAGAAGTTAAAAACTCTTCCATTGCCATATCTCCTTATACAATGTAATTTATCATCGAATACAAAATCTCATTAAACAATGCAATTTATCACCGAATACAAAGAAAGCACGCACAAATTGGTGCAAGGGAAACCTTCAGGCAGCAGTGATTGCTTAAAACGGAGAAAAAGCATATTAACATTTTAAAGAACGTTTAGAGACAATGTAAGACCGCGACCGCTGCAGCAACTCAAGAAGTTTTATGGAGAAACACTGCCTAAATAACTCTCTAAATCTCTGGAGGTACTGTTATCATGTGCGAATTATAGAGGCGTGACAGGCCACAATTCCGTTCAACGCATGTGTCGTTATATTGTAGCTCTACTTGAAGCGTTCACTCAAATAAATAAACCAACCTAGGTGTTATAACTAGTTTTTGCAATTGTAATTTGAGATGTTATTCAGACAAAAACTTACATCGCAGGACAAAAATGCGTCCCCGGATTAAACTCAGGAAAGATACGAAAAGAACTAGGACTGTGTAGATTATTTGAGGGTTATTGGATGACAATTGCGAGGCACAAAATGGAATGTATGATAGTACCTTGAGCCGATAAATCAATAATTTTGAGCTCGTATAGAAAGTAATACATGGATTCGGTGTTCAAGGAATTTTTCTCGTGAGAGAGGACTAGTGGTTCTGCACATACTCCGTTGTTCCTCAGTAATTACAATATTACGGACTAATACCATGACAAGTCGGAAAAATAGTGATTAAATGTCCCCTCAAGCCTCGGCAGGCTTTGTTTTTACGAAGGCCTACAGCCCTTGGGATTTTCACAAACATCAATTTCTTTCATTCCATGGCATTACTTATGAGAACACCACTGACAAACCAACAAACTTTTTAGAACAAATAAAAACTGGCTATGCAAACAAAAACGGTATCATATAAAGGTAACCAACCCAACGCTTCTAATAACGTTGCTTCCGGATGCGTGGATCCATACGGATTATTTACAAAGCGCATGCGTCGACCGATATCGTCTTGCCAGTTATCCAGACGCCAGAATTTTGTTTCTTGTTTCTCACCATCCGTCCAAGCGCCGTGTTCACTGGTGATAATGTCCATTACCTAAGAGGAATTTATTAGATGACATTCATATATGTGCAAACAGAACAAAAATCTTGCAATAATTTTGGGAAAATTTCCGAGCTGATTTGAGGACCAACAAACTAGAACCAGGAACGTTTTACAAACGATTAACTACAAGAATCTAAGTACGATGTACTTAAATCTTTTTCTCGATATTTTGAGCAGACGCTTGACAAGAGAATACCTAAAAATCCTCATGTCACGAGTAAAAACAAGCAGGTAAACCCAAACCGCCCGGTAGCAAAATAAAAAGTAATTTCAAACAATTAAGGAAGGAACCAATGTAATTAATTCATTAATAACCTAGTTTGTTCGGTTCGTACGGGAAAGAATTTGCACAGATTTGATGAAATTATTTTCCGGTACAGACTGTAGACTTGAATTATAGTTTACAATATATAAATATATACGTACGTATGTACATATATATGTATATAATATACGTATGCATGTATGTATGTACTTATCTACGAATATACGTATTTATCTACATACCTATGTACATTCCCACAAAGACGTATTCTACATACCTGGATAGGAAGTTGTTAAGGAGTTCTCGACATCTTAATCGATGCGACAAAGTATATATTGATAGTGTAGTGAAGTTTGTCCGGTGTAACTCGAAAGGCAGACGATCTCCAGATAAATGGGATTAGACTTTTCTTACATAGGGTTTTTCTATTCTGGTCTATTCCTTTACTTAGGTCATTGTTTTAGGATGGTGTGATGGTGTAATCAATTCATTGTAGATAATTTTAAATCATGTATGCATCATTTATTCTGGTTTTCAAAATTCCACCTCATAAAAAATTCTGCATAACTGTATAGGTTATCAGAAATAACCAAACGACCAAATAAAAGTATACTTAAATCCAAATCTTGACAGTTGTATTAGTAACGTCAATCGGCGTAAAGGGACGAATAAAAACGAATAAACCCAAGTACACTATCTACAGAACATACATTGTACACATACACACATACCTACACACACAAACATACATATATAGCAGAATGAAAAGACAAAATTTTAAGGTACGATACACGGAAATGAACTTCGATAAGTACCGCAACAATTCAGATTCTCTCGTTTACCTTTTGGAATTGTCGCCTCGCTGTATTTTGATCTTTTTCGCGGGTAGCACTAGTAATATGATCGTGGATCTCTCCTTTATTTACAAATGTGTCCTTGGCCAAGTCGGACGCACTCTGGAAATAGTCGTGTTTTTCAGCATTTAATTCATTGAGCTTTTGCAAAATAAACAAAGCTTCACTGGTAGTGAGGACGAGCCGCTCGCGCGTTGCATGCGATACCATTCTTCCCTCGTTGATCAAATCCATGAAGGCCGAGCCAGCGTGACGCTGTAAAGAATTCTGCCATTCCTGAGAACACAACAACATGACAAGCTCCACCACGGATTCTGATTTTAGACAAGACAACCCTTCCATCAACAACTCTTGATTATGGCTACCAACAAGAACTTTAGATAAAAAAGAACAAAAATCTAGAAGGATTTCACGAAGAAGAAATCCCGATGTTCCAAACGTCAGCTCCAGTCTTTCAGAAAGACTCATTCTATTTGAAACTCTACTGGTCAATGTCAGATTATTCAACTCTTTGTCAAGACCGTCCAAGTCAACATGTTCAAGTTCACCGTTTTTCACTTTGGTCGGACTCGACGGTGTACTGCTTGTAGAAGTGGGACTCCTAGGACCAATACTAAGTGATGCTGTATTACGACTACGTTTAGTGGATAAATCTAGTTCAAAAGAAGGGAAAAACGCGTATAAGATTCCGTGAGAGGGAAAAAGAGGCGATATTTGTCTCCGCAAGAAAATTTTAGAATGCCAAGGGAATTTCAAGTTGTAATACATTGTACCAGACCTTGGCAACAGACGAGACATGTAATTGACATCTCCTAGTTTGGTTAATTTTTTAAAGTAGTAAATACGCATTTTGCGAAGCTTAATATTAGTCAACTAATCGTACCACTTTGTAAAGTGTTTGTCATTCAGCAAGAGTGAAAATAAGATTCCGATTGCATTCCCCTTCGGTAAACCTCGGCTAAATTCCAGCAATTGACGTATGTAAGGTTGAAATTGAGCTTATGGTGGATCAGAGTGTTCAAGAGCTGGTCTCAGATAAAAAGAATCAGTTCTGACAAGACCGGACGATATTTTTACGCTCTGTTTTCATAATGATAGTAATAATAATAATAATAACAATAACAATAATAATAATAATAATAATAAAACATTTTTTAATCCAAGGTTAGGTTACATTACATGGCTAGATTACGGTTAAAAATCAATCTGTTTACTAACGACGACGTAAAACGTTCGGTATTAACATTGGGGTAATGACTAGTCTTTATGTAAAGGATAAAAACCGAAACCCAATCCATTATTTGAGAGAATGGACTACACCGAGCCCGCATTAAATAATGGATTATTAAATATTCATTCTCTCAAATAATGGATTAGGTTGAGGCTTTTAGACTGCTTAAAACACAGCTGTAAAACAATGTAAATTTTGTTGTTTAATAAAAAATAATGGACAGCGTCCATTATTTGAAAAATAATGGACGCTTGTACAAAATAATGGACTGCTACCGTCCCTTATTTTAAATAATGGACTGCTATAACAATAGAATAGTTAATGAGCTGTGTTTTAATCTTAAGGAATAGGTAGTATATATCCTTTTGGGCAAAATCGAATAAAAGAGAGCTCTGATTTGATGAGGCTTCAAAAATATTAATATTCTGTTTTTCTAGAAGAAGTTTAATGTATACCTGTTCAGATGTATAGTTACGCTTATAATATCGACCTAAAAGTCCAAGTTCAGCTGAGAAGGGGCCATAAAAGCACAGGCCATAGCTTAAATTGGGTATAACTAAAGTCTTAAATAAATAATTTAATTCCCGCCAGCTATAACCCTCCACTCGGAGTGTTCTTATAACATGCAAGCATTTATTAGATTTAGTTAATTTCTGACGTAGGTGGCTTGTCAACTGCAGTTATCTTGAAAAACGATTCCCAAAATGGAAAGATCTTAACACTGAGGAATGTTGTTTACTTTATTAAGTTGATCATTACAACCATTCTTACGAATAGTAAACTCTTTACATTTATTTGGGTTGCAAAACATGTGGTTATTTTCGGACCAGCACAGAAACTCTTCAACCATATCTTTTGATCGATCGTTACCAAACTGGAACTATATCTGAATCGTTGGCATACTTATAGAGTGCATTGCCAGCATCTAAATTTAGCTCCAGATCGTTTAGTAAGATATTAAAGAGGTAAGGGCGCTAGTACTCCCTTGTGTCGTTTCCTTGTTAACATTTTTTCACTCTCCATAGAAACCATGATGAACAACTCCTTGTCCTCTATCCTTTGAGAAGCTTAGGTATCAGCTTATAATATAGGGACTGAGGGGAACCGTTTTTAGCTTTTCAGAGAGGAGATTATGTTCCACAGAGTCGAATGCCTTACTGAAATCCATTAAGAATAGTCTGACTGCTGTACAACCAAACTTGTCCAGATAGCTAAGTACTTTGTTCTGAATGGTCAATAAAGCGTTAGTACAGCTTCTGCCCTGTCTATAGGCAAGTTGCGTTGCAGATAGAATTTTTTCAAATTTCGACTTGGCTTGAGTGTTGTAAACCGTCTTTTCGAAAGGTCTCGCTATTGGCGAAAAATTGTTTCGCAGTGGAATATTCTTTGAAAGTTTTTATGGCATAAGTTTCCCAAATAGATTGAAAAACGATTGATCAGAGACGGTTGAAAGGAATTTCAAAGTTTCTGGTGTACAAACATGAAAGCTCCTACTAAATGAGGACACTTACACACTGCATTGTACAATTAGATATCCTCTAAAATCAGCAGCGGTGATCAGTTGCCGATGTTAATATAGAGCTCCTCCTTTGGGCTCCATTTTTTTAAAACCGTAGTGGTATTGGTCACGGTGGTTTAAGTTTGTCATGTGTACATCCCCGCGGCGGGAAAACATCACCAAATAGAAATCGAAGTAAAAATCAGCTAAGAACTTTTAATCTGATTAACTTACTAAGCTGACTTGCATTCCAACTCGGCGCCACCTCTCTTCGCCCAACCCCAAAACTATTAAGAGCAAGTCTGCAATCAGTGTTTCGGAGCGGGGGACAAGGTAACTTTCTACACTGATTGGGATGTATCGGGAAAATTATTTCAATTTTAGATCCAAGAAAACGCTTCAAAAATGCATGTCCTGGGCAAAATGTTTCAAAAATGGCACGATTTTCTCAAGAAATATGCAATATTTTATAAGTAACACAGAATTTGTCCCACCCATTGGGGGGCAATTGCCCTCTTTGCCCTTTCTTGATTGCGCCACTAAAGGGAATCTTTGGGAACTGAAGGCTCCCGTTGAATGTTGTTTCGTATCTGACCGAGGGAAGTCCTATTTTAAAAAAGAAAGTTTTCCAGATAAAATATATGATAACCGCATGAAACATGATATCATATCTTTAAATACATATGTTTAGTATATCACAATTCATTTTGACTATTCAATTTTAAGAAAGTGACAATTGAAAACGCTATCAAAGTTATTCAATTGTCAAATCCAATTAATTGAAGTTTGCGATGCCAAAAACCTAAGGCTGGGTTTACACATTGCGATTAATCGGGCCGATTTCTGCCTTAGATACATGTTAAAGTGAGAAGTCGTCAGCAGAATGCTTTGTGGACTCGAATTTAACTACTTTTTATTAATGACCATTCACCTATACCAGAAATCGGCCCGATTAATCACAGCGCGTAAACGTACCTTAAGTCCCACAAATAACGTAAGAAATCAAAAACAAAAGCCTATTTCTAGGAACCGAAGCCCAAGAAATGCTCTCATTTAGTATCATAATGACTCGAGAAATGAAGTTGTGGAGACTTCTGTGCTAATCCCAGGCTACCTTTCAGTACAACTTCATTTGAACTTCCAGCATTCCTTATGACAATTCTTGGTGCGTCATTGGAACCTCCCTTTCAAATACCCGAATCCGGTCCTAGTGGTGACAGTAAAAGTTACTACGAGGTTTCGATTAAAGAAACGTATGTTCCTGGAGAAAGTTCGAGTCATGGAACACAAAGGTACAACCAGCAGTCCCAAGGATTTGTAACTGTAAATTAATCCAGGACGTAACCTAGCTATGCATACATGCACAGTACATTTCCTGGGGTAGCGAAGGGAACCGCAAAGGTTTGAGAGAAAATGAAAAGAAAAAAAGAAAAATGGAAAAGTAAAAGAAAGAAACAGAGAAGGAAAAGTAGGAAACAAAAGTAAAGATATCCTCTTATAACCCAGCGGCCCTGAAGTAGCTCTCATCCACCCCGAAGGAACGTGCTAACCTACCCAAGGGCTCTGAGTCTCAGATACCGTACTATTCAGAAGCCACACACCGACTTGGTCGAGCCCGCTAATTTTTTTTAGTTACCTGTTCAGCATAAGGAACATTTATCAATAATACTAAAATTTATAACTGGCCCACAATAAGCGAAATGGAGTGTGAGCTATACAAAACACAACGATGGGAAATACTAATGCCAACGTCCTCCTGATATCAGAGTACAATAAGTGTGGCTTCTTTTGGTTTCTGTTGATGAATTATTACACACATTTAAAGAAACTACTCCGTACCTTGCGTCTTTGATGGCAATGCTTCAGCGCCACTTTTAGACTCGTTAACCGAGTCTCCTTTCTCTTCCTCGAGAATGTCCCTGTATTTAGAAACCGTTAATACGGCGACGAAGTAGACGACCGTGATAGCGAGGAACTGAGAATGGCGGCTGTCTTCAAAGTCGCGGTAGATCGCTGCCCGCAATCGATGAACGTCCATATCTTGTAATAGTTTATCGGGATCTGTGATGGTAGTCATGTATCCAGGCATATTCTGTATAACATTCTGGCGAACAAACAACATAGGAGTGTTGGTAAATACTTGTAAAACAAGAATTCTTTGACCTGAAACTTTATCGTGGAACTACCGATACTTCTCTTCTGGGGGTATCAGTTCTAAAAGATGACATGCTTTGGCAAGACTTACTACATTACTGTAGACGAGTAACGAGGTGCTTTTTTCCCTCTACAATCCAGACTATGGGTCAAGTAACAAATCATATGAACTTTTCACGAAGTGAAAATCATGAAAAACAAATCATGAGGTTTTTGTTTTGTTATTTTAAACGCTCATACACGAGAAGGAGTGTTTCGTCAGGATGCCCAAACACTGAAAAGTTGGTTTGCTCGTTTATAGTTTTCCTTGGTGGCTACCGTATGATATGATAACCAGTTTGATAACTTGAGAATACCAACACAACACCGCCGCTCATGGTGTAAATAGTACTTAAAAAGCACAAATCGGGATACGATTCACTCGCGAACGTTGCAAGAAGTCGATAAGATTCTCATCACACTGGTACGGATACGTACCAATATTAGTGTCTTTCAACAGTTTGTCTTATGACCGTATCTATGGCGGTCGCGAAACGACAGTTTAAATGGTCTGAATACATTTCCTAGTACGAGTAAGAATTAAGCACTTGAAGTTTTATGCACCACAAGTTTCGCTACTATTGCACACACCAGCGTTTGATTCTAAATAACTATTTAGCATTCTACACCTCAACCATCTCATGAACATTAGAGAAAAACCTAGATTTAGACCCTTACAAAATTCCTTTAGGAAATATAATCTGTACGTTTTTAATTTCACTTATTCAATACCTACGAAACTAAAATATGATTTACCTGATCTGTCGGTGGTTGAGTAGATGCAATGATAGCTTTGATTGCATTTTGTGTATCCTTCATAGTTTTAAAACTGAGCTTCCTTTTATCTATTGGCAGATATCTATGTTGGCGACGACGACACACTAGTCGATTTCTCGCAGCACAACAAAGAGCTGAAACAATAAAATCATAAAAATAAATTTAAGAAACCAGTTGATAGATCGCTTCGAAGACCGTCCCCAACATACAGACGATCTGCCGACATAGCTACAATTTTTTGTGATTGCCTGACCAGGGTAAAGAAACTTCAATAACATTTTTTTTCAGAATGTTTTTTCTCAACATTTCCGGTATTCTGATACTATAAAGCAAGGTGTCACAACAGGAGAATCACTCGAATCTGTTTCATGCAAAGTATGCCTTCAAACTTTTATAGAATGCCTTAAATTTTCAAACCACTAAAAATATACCACTTCAAATCTCGCAAACAGCTCAAATGATATCATGTTACCCCATGATGCACCATTGTCTTGATCTTGAATATCAACGTCATTAACTGTCACGTTTTTTGTTTCTATCCCTTAAAAACCTCGATAATAAAAGAAATAACCACTTCACACGTTTTTCCCCCAACTTGAAAACCGAAATGGCAACATTTACGAAGCGAAAGCATTAAAATGATATTTTTCATAAAATGCCAGTATTCTAAACTTTATAAATAAGATAAATAATTTTATAAATAATGAATGCATACTGAATGCCAAACACAATTTTCGGTTCATACGTGAGCTTGGTATATATTAGATGACCAACATACCCTTGTCAAGCTCGTTATCTCAGAAAAACTATTTCTGAGTCCCTGACGAACCTTTGTTGGTAGTCTGATAAATAAGACACTTTATTGCAGGGACTGTATTTGAATGTAATTTGTTTTAGTAAAGTTCTTATTTAAGGTATTTTCTCAAACAAAACAGTTTTTTAATGTAAATATGGTGCACTCACCTAGCCTGGTACACTGCCGTAGAAACCCTCCTGTGCTTAAGTTCCGATTAACTTCAACACCACCGAAGCTAAAGTTGCTTGTGTACACTACAGTGTCCACCAAGTTCATGATACGGTTTAGAAAAGAAAATGCTGTCTCCAGTTGCATCCCTCCACATGGCTGGATAACATCTTGGGAGAAATCTGGTGATGTTGCTGAAGACAGCAAAGGAAGCAAATCTCCACAGCAAAAGATCATGCTATCGGATAGGACGGAAATAAGAAATGCCAGGTTCGAGATATAAATGAAGTTTTCTTTTGCGTTGACAAAATCCGCCACGGTTTTCCTGTTGTGGCTAAATATACATGTTACAAAATGAGTAAAATTTTATTGCAGATTCCTTTAGAAATCGAATCATACGCTAGGGAGGGAGGGAGGGAGGCGATAGTGAGGGATGCAAAGGCAACGTGGTAGGGAAGGAAGAAAGGGGGACGGGAAGGAAGAAAGAAAGAAAGCAGGGAAGGAAGGAAGGAAGGCAGGAAGTAAGGAAAGTAGGAGGGAAGGCAGACAGAAAGGCAGGAGGGCAGGAAGGAGGAAGAGAGAGACGGAGCGAGGGAAGGAAGGAAGGAAGGAAGGAAGGAAAGAAGGAAAGAAGGAGAAGGAAAGAAGGAAAGAAGGAAAGAAGGAAAGAAGGAAAGAAGGAAAGAAGGAAAGAAGGAAGGAAGGAAGGAAGGAAGGAAAGAAGGAAGGAAGGAAGGAAGGAAAGAAAAAGGAAAAAAGGAAGGGTGTGAAAGGGCAAGAAAGGATGCAAGCAGACAGCTGCACATACAGCAATACGACAGCACACCCACGAACAGACATGGAAAACATCGATATACATAACACAGGCAGGTTGATAAACGTACTCACTGGTTCCTAGGCAGGCAGGCGGCTAAGGAGATTGACTAATATGAACAAATCGTATAAGAGAAGGTTTGTTATATAAATCATAAATAATATATACAACACAAGTGGTTGAGGTATATGGATTTCCAAGGCGATCGAAGGCGTACATAAACCCATATACGAAGGAAATTGTAAATTGTTGATCTAACGAATACAACTAAAGGCACGCACTTACTGACTATTTAGAATATATAAGCCATATAAGTCGAGTAAATTGATGGACAAGATTATGTCAATTAGAATATATCCCATTTACAGTCACTGATTAAATACTGATTTCTTTTCTTTGAATCATTAATCATTAATGAATTGAATAATTCAGCTAATTCCCATAAAAATTACATCAAGAAAACAACTCAACTATTTACTGAAGTTCTTACTCAGCTCTTAAATTCATCACCAAATAAAGCATTAGGTTTAGATAAGTTACCTGTTAAACTTATTAAAATAGCTACCCCACGTACAGTTAAATCTCTTACAAAAATATTTAAATCAATTTGAATTAGCGTTTTTCCATATGATTAGAAAATTTCAAGGGTCACATCAATCTGTAAAAATGGACCAAAAAAAAATAAGATGTGTAACCTTTTACCCACATCTGTCATTTCCATCATTGCAAAAATTTGTTCACAACCAATCTTATTCCTACCTACGTGAGTCTAACTTGGTAGTTGAATCACAACATGGTTTTATACCACTCCTTTCTACAGTTACTTCATTACTAAAAATAACTAATCAATGGCAACAGAATATTGACTCAGTCCAAGTAAATGAAGTTGCCTTTCTTGACCTAAAGAAAGCATTTGATACAGAAAATCATGAAATGCTACGAAAAAAATTAGAATCGTATGGTGTGAGAGGGACGGCATATAAATGGTTCAGGTCTTAACTATCAAACCGCACCCATTATTGCCATATAAATGGCATACTCTCAGAACCATTGACAGTGACGACTGGTAGATTCGGGGATCTATTCTTGGTCTTTTACTTTTTCTTATCTACATAAATGACCTTCCAAACAGTTTAAACGCTGCGGATTGTGACATGTTCGCTGATGACACCCAGATGTGTATCTAGCAACAACTTAAATTTTATCATTGAGACATTAAACAATGAATAAATTAAGCCTAAATACAGGAAAAACTGAGCATATGATTAGGGTCACATAAATTGCTGAAACAAAATAATCCAAGCACATCAATAAGCATTGGTACTTGGTAAAATATCAGTCCGTCGAGTTAAAGTCACTAAATCATTGGGAGCGATAATAGATAAGACCATAACCTGGATGCCCATATACGTAAATTCATAGACCTAAAGACTCTTGTTACAGTTTATAAAACTTTAATTCAACCCAACTTTGACTGCTGCTCTCAGGTTTGGCGAAACCTAGGTGTTACACATCGTGATAAATTACAGCGATTACAAAACAGAGCAGTGTGCATAATGACTAAACGTGGGTATGAACATGGGTCTGTTGATATCCTAAATGAGTTGGAAATACCACATCTATATTCAAGAAGTCAACATCTAGCTTCACGAATGTATAAAGTTAGTCACAGAATGGTGCATCCGATTATTTAGCAAACCTTCTCACTAATGTAGATCAACAACACGAATATCAAATAAGACAAGCTAGATACAACTGTGCACCACCTAAACCTAAGACTAATTATTTAAAAAAGCATTCAGCTATAGAGATGCCGTGGTTTGGAACTCTTTACCTATTGAGTTAAAGAGTATCTCATAATATACACACTTCAAGTGTGGTATTAAGAACTCTAAATTTTAAATTTGTGTATATAATAGCAGTACTTATATTTATGAATTAACTCATTATTAAACTAGTTATAGCTTGTGATTAAGTAACACGGCCTATTGGAAGATCACTCATATATCGTTTTTTTCTTTCTGTACATACCTAAACAATTTGGTGAAATAGTACCGCGGTTAAATAAAGTATGTAATAATAATAATAATAATAACAATAACAACAACAACAACAACAATTAGGAAAACTGATATTTTGTAAAAACGAAAAACCACCACCACCGTTACATCACAACAACAACACTCATACTGCGAGTCTAATTTATGCAGCACCACAGCAGTAATCATAACTAAACTTTCGTTTTAAATCTCAGTACATGACCTGCTGGCTCGCGTTCTTTTATAATGAAATCGACCACATATATACCACGTTGCCTAACCCGAATCTGAATCTGAATCCGATCCCGAACTCGACCCCAACCCAAATCTCAAACTTAACATGACCCAGATGGTCGATTTCGTAAGAGAGAAAAAATTCAATACCTGTATCCGGCTTCGCATGGCCAACTTCTGAACTGGCCTTTTTGAATCTCAATTAGAGAAACTTTGAAGTGGTAAACCGAACAAATATTAGCCAAGCCTGATAGTAAAGTACCGAAATTCTCAAGAAAATTACAATGTCCTAGCTTTTGAACTGAGAAACTTACACCCCTCGCCCCCGATTCAATGTTGTTCCCTTAAAGTGTATATCACCCAAAATTTATAATTACTCCAAAAAGTTCACTCATATCCCAGAGAAATATTTTGTCCATTTTGTTCTATCTTCTCCAAACCCAGCATTTTATGGCTCGTCAAAGTCTCGAAAAAACACCGCCATTTTGAAAGACAACGGAGCTACTGAGGAGAATAGGTCTATACCTTCACCAGAGATTTACCAGGCGGAAATCGTAATCTAAGTATGAATATTAGAGCCCAGCTCCAAATTCTAATATGAATAGCCATGAACGAATCATACAAGACATGTTAATTTTATAAAAGCTTTACTGACGTTTCGTTGCCAACGCGCAACATTTTCAAAGTGAAGTTACAGAAATTCGGTAAGGATATTGAACTGATATTTACAAGGTGTTGAAACATAATTAGCCAATGAGAGGGAAGAAGGTAGAACGTGAGAGTAAGGTAAGAAGATAAATTATAGGGTCTATACCTACTTAGATGCCATAAACTAATTTGCATAGCGGTCATTCTTTGAAAGTAGCTATGCAAAGTACTTTGTGACGTCTAAATAGGACTAGACCCATTCTCCTTATAGGCTCGGCGGTGTTGTTTCATGACTTTGACGGGCTATAAAATGCCGGGGATTGGAGGAAATAGAACAAAATATTTCTCTGGGTAATGTGTGAACTTTTTGTAGTAATAAGAATTTTGGGGCAATATATATTTTAATTTTGTAAAATAGCTTCCTCGACACAACAACATTGAATAGGGGGACAGGGGAGGGGCTTGACACAAACAAATTAAATCATGAAATGTCGAAATTTGAAGAAATTTTCTAAACTGTGTTGTCAACGATGAAATCGTGGGTTCGAATACCGGTAACTACAACAGAGTTCGCAATTACAAACCTTTAGCTTTACAAGCGTGCAAACGAAACGGTCAAAACAAAGCAGGGACGAAGGCATAGTTTCACTTGCACGTCAAACCACTGATACATGCGATTATAGCTATTCCTTGCTTGGCCAAGTACAGCTTTCCTCTGTAAACTTGGAATGGGTTGGTCATTCGAAGTGGCGACAGATACTTTAGTATTCACTTGTTGGAGAGATTTGACAAAATCGAGAGATTCTAAGAAATAACTTACCTTCTCCATACTTGAAGATCAGACTCGATAGCAAAAAGAACATCTGCAAGCAAACGTTGGTGCATCGGAGACCAAAGAAATTCAGATATGAACGGTCTAGCCTGGTGAGGGCTACTTGGCGGAGAACTAGTGGGTGAAGATGGTCCTGATTTAGCCATTTGTTCTTCACCAGATTGCTTTTTGGTAGAAGAATTACTGTTAGTCGCTTGACTAAGGTCAATAGAGTGTGCTTTTGGACCCGCATTCTGAGCTGCATTAGGTTCTTCATCATCACTGTTAGGTAAACCTTTGATCTCCTTCTCACTCGGAATATCGGGGTATTTTGCCACAGTAGGAAGCTTCTGATTGTTTTCGGAACCCATATCCTCCCGAACTTCGGCACGATCACTTAAAGCTGACTCGACCAATGGTGTCCGTGTTGGCGTCACATCCAGTGATTCACTGGGGGCACTATCGACAATATCGCTTGCATTCTTATGATCAGCAGAAATGTCATCAGTCTTCTTATGGACACCCTCTTGAAGATCCTTAGAGCTGTAGTCAATTTTTTCACCTGTAGTCTCTTTAATATCCTTAAGATTGTCTGGATCATATTCCTCTCTTATCTTCATGGAGGTCTCTTCAACATTTTCACCACTTGTGGTTTGGGTTCCTTGCCCCGTGCTATCCATTAATCTGTCATCATTTCGCGGTTTTTCTTCACTTGCTTCTGGCAAGTGACTAGATGTTGCTGCAGAACCTTCCTCCACCGTATCACGTCCATCCGACACACTGTCTTGTTCTACGTCCCCGGGAATAGGGTTATCACTCCAGCTTGGCGAGACAGCATCCTCTCCGTCTTTCTTCACTTCCTCTAAAGCACTCTCAACGTCATTTTTCGAAGTATCTTCCTGGTTTACACTGTAAAGTTCTTTCGGTTTACTTTCATCAACAGATGTTTTTTCCGGTTGAGCTTTATCCTCGTAAGACAGCCCATTGGCACTGACTATCCTCGATTCTTGCTGGTCTGATTTCGTAGATTGGATAATTGAAGTAAAGAATTGCCTTCGAAAGTCCTTGTCTTGTTCAGTTTCTTCAAACTGACTTTTTCTACGAACGTCGACAGTTGCAATACTCACCATCTTCTTTTTCCCAGAATCACCATTTTGGGAAGTAACGGAAGGCGACCGGGCTAAGGATGCCCCAGCATTGTCCTTGTTTACTGAAACTTGGAGGTCTGCTGGTGGTTCATCGTTGGCTGAATCATCAAGGCTGTTCGTCCATTTGTTAGCCATACCCCTTTTAAAGATCTTTAGGGGGAAAATACAGTACACGTACAAAATATAAGTGTGTAAGTGTTGATGAATTGTCATCTTCGAAAGCTAACATTATGCACAAGTTTCATCTAGTATTATCGGGTTAAAAATGTTGATTCTTAATCTAAAACTTGGATCAGGATTTCTACTCAATCACATACAACTCTTCCAGTTTCCACACAACTTCTCTTAACCAAATCAACCAACCAACCAACCAAAAAACTCACCCGGCCACCAGACAACCAAACAATCAACCAACTAGCCCAGCCAACCAAACAACCAGCTCAACCAACCAGCCATATTACCCACTAACTAAATTACCAACCAGCCACCTGACAGCAAATGAACAAACTAGCTGGGTGTCTACGGAAGAAATATTTTCCAGAGTAATTTCAAACGCAAGTTATAAATTGACAAAACTAGATCATATTCCAAGGCGTACCTGTCCGTGCAAGATTGCCAAAGAATCCACAAAAATCCTCCACCCTTCGGATTCGTGCTGAATGGCATGATGAAGTAACAGACGAATAAGGGAAAATACAGTATCCGTAGCCTTTTCTTCTTCTACGACAAGAAAGATTTTTACGAAATCAAAAACATTTATTTACTAAACTTGATGCTCCTTAACACATTTATTTCAATGGTATTTCTGACTTGGCAAAGCTGTAGAGACCTCCCTAAAGTGTCTATGCAATGAAAATTAAGTTTGTTTTATCTGAAAGAACTCTAGAAATTATAGCTCAACATCTTTTACACCTTTTCCATATGTCACATCGTTCTTCAGATATTAAGATTTATTTGATATAACAAATTACATCTTGCATACGCCTCAGAGTATATTGATGTACTTCTAGTAATCTTTATCATAGTAAATTGTAATTAATATTCTATTTTCTATGTGTTGGGTGTTCAGTGGGTCTCCCTAAGATTATAGAAGACTTAATGTAATCGGGTAGACAGTCATTAAGGAATTTAAGAAGTTATATGTAGAATTTACATTAAAAAGGTGAAAAGACAAAAAATAAGTTATAAAAAATCACGCATATTACACTTCGTCCGTTTAGCGTTATGAGGGAAGTATACCCCTGTTGACAGTTTCAAGTGACATTGTTCAATAACTTCACAACATTGCTAATTTTACAAGTGTTACGTATCTAGGGGGTTATTGACATATCAAACAAATCTTAATACCACAAGAAGGATAAAAGATATGGTAAAAGTGTACAAGATGCCATTTACTATTTTTACCATTTTTATTAGATAACACAAACTTAAATTTCATTTCATGGGAACTTTAAGAACCAACAAGGATAACGTATACGTGATATTTTTATGCAAAGTTTTATGTACTATTTACAATATGAGCGGCCGAACTGTATGGGGATTTATATAGGAAGCCTAGTGAATCCCAGACAGTTCGGATGCGAATACTGTATATTATTCATCCCACGAGTGCATCTGAACATGTGATAACTCCGTTAAAATTTGATTAGTGAATAATCGCATACACATTTTTACATTGATAGCAGCTCTTGTTCAAACAAATTTCAAGAATTCAGCGTAATGGCGAAAATCATAGACATTTCAAGTTCTTTAAAGACGTCAGTGTTACGTCATAATATTACATCAGTCACGAAAAAACTTTGAAAACATATCCCAAACAAACAATATCTTGGACATTCCTTAAATCTTTATTCTATACCTGAAATAAGTTAGATGGTTAAATGAACTGCCCTTAGCAACTACATCATAGTAACGAAGTACATCAGAATACTCTTAAAGTAGCTTTCTAGGGTAATTTTTAATGGGTTAACTTTAGCTATATGCGGCTCAGAACCAATGCTTAGACATCGATCTCGTATACTTGTTATCAAGAAGTTTAACTTTTTGTATGTTTTCTCAGTGAACTGCTTTAAAACTTAAATGAAGCAAACAACATGCAAGTGCAGCACAGCAAATTCTGAAAATTTTTCATGTGATAGAATTTTTTTTAAAATGCACCGAGTTTATTGCCAAAAAAAAAGCTGTCTTGACAACCTTTCTGGTGATATTTCACAGAAATATCTATTTCCAAACAAGTTGTCATAAACTGGATGAAAACGGAAGACAAAGTATCTTAACGCACCGTATGCACGATACTAAGTTCCTCGTGCAATGTTCGCAATTCTAGTCTGCACATGGAGGAAAGCTATGTTACCTGACCAAAAGTAGAATTTTTAATTAAGCGGGAAAATAGGTCGTTTGCCAACTCGGACTACCCATGATGCATAGCAAATCTAGCAATTTGAACAAGGTCTGTTGTCGACTAACAAACGTTCGCCAAGCTCGTTTCCTCAGAAAAAACGATTTCTAAGCCCTACACGGGAATCGAACCCGCAACCTTCTGATCACCGGTGAAACCCTATAACCATGGAGCTACCAAGACTCAGACGGTGAGCTAAGGTGAAGGTTCGTCATATGTACTGACTAAGCGGAAGTCACGGTATGATAGTAATGATGAAAAAACTAAATGCTGAACACTAATCTGGTTCATCTGCGAGGTTGGCAACCGTGAAAACTTACCGAAGTTCCAACGCTATCGTTACCATGATAACAACAGAAAACTGCTCGATTTCCGCGTTTATAATCCTTCTTCTATAGTTAGATACATCATTAACGAACTTAAAATTGTTTCAAAGATAGAAACGTCCATAAATTAAGACGGTACAAACGTCCATAAATTAAGACGGTAATTGTAACTCAAAAGAGAAACTGTAGCAAGCCACCTTAACACCCATCCTCGTGATACGATTGTCGCAGACAAGAGACCAGTTTGTTGATACCAAATTCCTAGTATATCACGGGTAGATCAAGTCCAGGGGCAAACGAATAAAATTTCAATTTCAAATTACGCACTAAAGCTGTCCGTTTGCCCCCTGAGGGGACTAGGACTAGAATAGTGGTCTACTGTTCACTCAGGTGTAGTTACCTCTAAGAGCAGATTTACTGTTTATAACGGACTTTCTTTTAGGGGGAAACAAAAGGGCTCATTCCCCGATTTAAAAAGGTTTTTTTGTCCACTCAATTTCCAAAGCAGCAAGAACTAACAAAAGCTACAACATCAC
Organism: Nanipora kamurai; assembly: GCA_036872915.1. NCBI lineage: Eukaryota > Metazoa > Cnidaria > Anthozoa > Scleralcyonacea > Helioporidae > Nanipora > Nanipora kamurai. The sequence continues at coordinate 178,012 of JBAHVQ010000219.1, forward strand.
ACAAACAAGTTTATGAAATAACAGTGGAAATAATAACCTTTGGTGATTTTTCTGGTGTCAAACTTCTCCATAAGCAGTTAAAAGAAGGGGAGGCCGCTATTTTCGGGAAGTGTCAGAAATTTAACGTTACTTTCCGAATTCTATGGTATCAATTCTAAATGAAAGATTTGCTAATACTTTTGATGACCTAACTAGACTAATGATAAAATATAGCGACAAGAATACTTCCCGCATCAGGTTATTGAATAATAATGTATTACGAAGACACTTAATGCAGCAAACGTTCAGCGGATCTAACTTTCCATGAGGTACTGAATGGCCTTCCTTCGAAAAAATTTCTAAAAGTGAAGACCTGATTTTTACTATTCGCTCACGCATGATGCAATGCATCTTCTAGACATTCATTCTAGACCACAGAAGACATTCTGAAGCTATTCCAACACTAAATTTTGCGAACAACCTACTAAATTAGAAAATATATCATTTTTACCTTTCGTCCCAGGTTCAAATTCGGCTAAAGATAGCAAGAAGTCTTGCCAGCATGATATTTGTAAAAAAAACCTACAAAAAACCCCCAGAAAATTGTTAAAAAAACTGTTAAACTGGTTTAACAAGAAAATTCACGTGAAGAACTTATTAGTAATTTCTGAGATAACGAGCTTGACGAACGTCCACTAGTCGTCAGAAGTTCTAGTGAAAATTAGCACAAGTCAGTGTAAAAAGATCACCAGAACGTTGCAAACTTTTGTCCATGTGGAAGCTTGGCGCATTTCGGAACAGGTGTATGTCGTTACAAAATCACTTCACCTATTTTTGAGCTCTACTTTAATGAAACTTTACCCGGCCTCCTTCCTCATACCTGGTACCAGACAAAGCAATAAAAGGCTTCCGGCAGGTAGAACTCGCTCGTATTTGGAATATCCTTTCTCATATTTGTTACTTCTGACCACAATAACGACATGTTACAACGGAATACTTTATTACATCATACAATTGGCATAACACTCATTGACACAGAGCTTCTGTACTTTGACAATGATGTGCTTTCAATAGAACCAGAATCAATCACGACACAACAAATAAACGACGTTTTTAACGGCGTCTCCTACCTGCAGTTCTCATGATTGTGATTTAAAAGAAGCATCAAATCGGACAAAAACACTTTCTTAATATCAATTTTCCTGGCCGTTTTCTCCTTGCCTCCTTTATCGTCCTCACTATTCTTTCTTCTGGCTTCATCGTGCAAGATTAACTCGATAATGTCAGGAACAAAGTCTAAAATTGTATAATACAGGAGCTGGTAGAATGTAAAATTATAACAACGGTTTTATTGCAGCCTGTCAATAGCTTTACCTTCAATAGCTAAAGAGTAAAGAACAACGCTGAACAGACTTAAATAATATAAATTTTATTGAAATAAAGCCAAACGAAAAATATTGACCAGTTCGTTAATAAAAGATGATTATCTAAAAACATACAATACACATTATTATACTGTTTTTTAATATTATTTAAGAAATGAATTGAATATTATGTCTTTCTATTAAGTCTTGAATAATGTATCTTTTCCCGTTATGGATAAACTACACCAAATTCACGGTGAAGGTTTCTCCGTAAAGAAATTACGCCTTTTACCCTAATTTAAAGCTAGTTCATAATACAGCTTACAAATATTTCATTGTGATAGCGGCTGTTTTTGAAAATGAGAACAATGAGAGTCAGATATGGTTCGACAAAATCCAGGAGAACGTAGTTTTTTTTGAAATGAGGAACTTAATAAAATTACGGAATATAGCTCAACCACCGACAAACAATTCAACTAAGAAATATCACAAGGGATATTATGCAATGGCACTTGGTAACATCAAAGGGTGTCTAAACCACAATTGTCGAATGTCAGAATCATTTTAATAGTCAAATCTAGTCACGGATAATGCCATTCTTGGGGCCTCCGGGCTTAAAATCAACCCGTGAATCTTGGGGAGTGGTCCACTAACTGAGCTATGAGGTTGTTGCCGAGAGCATGGTCACAAGTTCTGTATTTATGCAGAAGGTGACGGTGACGAAATTTTCGAGTAAAGAATCATACATTTCAAGACTCAGGTTAATCTAGCTGCGAAAAATGGTTTTTACGTGTCCGGCTGGGAGTCGAACCCACCACCGTGTGAATCTAGTGCAACGCTCTGCCAACTGAGCGAAAAGTACAGGACTTGTCACCATTCTCTTAGAAACGACAGCACCAGATTGGCTAGGAAGGGTCACGGGTTCGATTCCAAGCTGTTGTGGTAGGGATGATAGACCCCAGGTCACTTGTCCCTAGTGAGGAACGACCTCCCCAGTAATCAATGACCGCATAGAAACTGAAACTTACCCTCCCCCAAAATCCAAACCCTATTCCAAGCCATAATCCTAAATCTAATCCGAGCACAAATTCTATCCCCAATACAAACCGTAATCCCAATACACATCATAAATCCGATTCTAATCCCAATCCTAATTCTAATCTTTATCCCCATATTGTTTGCTACATGGATCATTCACCCTGACGTAGATCACCAGAAATATTGAGGATTGACGCCCCAGTGTCACTGGTAAATGAAGTTACAGGTGACCAAGGGTCATTCATCCCAATGACAATGGATATGCCTAAAAAAAGCATTTTTTGGATATAGTTCTAGTTGCGTCTTAATTCCTAACGGTCAAGGAAAAGCTAAAAACCAAAAAAAAAAGAAAAAATATTGTGTCTGAACTTTTTGGTGTCGGTTAGTTGCGCAGTAACGGAGCAGTGACGCGCGAAAACGGACTTCAAAAATGTTTGATTCAATTCAAAAATGGGATAGGAAGCTGGTGAAAACGCAAAACCTGGTAAATGGCATTGGTGCCCTATCTCCAGGAAATTGAGCTTTGAAGGGTTAAAGTGTAAGTCTCGCACTAGAAAATTTACTTCCCTTGACGTAGACTACATTATAAGAAATTTCCCATGCCGGAATCCGCTGACCTAAGCTGGTACAAACGAGCTGATGAACTTGAAAAGGAAGACTGCTTGCAAAAAATTATACTCCAAATTTTGTCGTTTACGAGGAAGGTACAGTAAACATTTTTTATCTTATTTTAACTAGTATTTACATTGGAATGACCCCCAAAACGAGGCTTTGATCCACTCACTTGGATTGGTCAGTAAGTATGTTGAATCCGGCTCTGGATGACGATCAAACCGAATCTGCTTGTACACCCGTCCAGTAAGAACCTTCATGAAAAAAGAGCGTTTATACAGTCAATATAACGTCATAATACAAAAGCATAAATTTAGATAGACCTGTATTTGTAGATCTGCCCAAATTTGAGACTCGATATGAAAGCTCTTGTCAACTGGGGTAACTTATGGTTTAACCACATGGTTTTCAATCAATTTCTCGTCAAACTTTCCCGAACCGGAAAACACTAAATTACAAACGTTCTTCGTAATTAGCACGTGTAGGAGCTCGTTTTGCAAGTCATTTAACCCGTCCTTGCCACGAGGGACTTTTATAGACTGGTCAAAGGGACATCTGGCAGTGAAGGAGTTAAAAAACTCGTGGACTTTTTTTATTGAATCAAAAACACTGGCTGTCGCCTCATGTGTTATAGCAAATAAAGCACGAGTCCTCGGTTTTAAATATGACTTCTAAATAGTTCATGAGGAAAACACAAAAGAAAATCGTGACCGTAACGGATCTATATAATTATCTGATAACAGATCTCGCTCACTTTTCGCGTCAAGTGTTTCACCATTAGCTTATCTAATTATATTTCTACTCAAAAATATGACGTATTATGTTTGATATACTGACCCAGGATACGCAAGGCTCTTGACAGCGTCGTTGTACAATAAAGTATTGTAAGTAAACACTGGTTTTTGTTTCAAATAGAAGAAGCAAAAAGTGCTGATAACATCTTTTACAATTTTTGATTTAGTCCATTAGTTTGGAGTTATATCACTTTAAATACGCGTATTTGCATGAAAACGTCCCGCAGCAAGGAGGCCTGGGACTCAGGAACCAATGGATTTCGCACAACAAACTAAAACAACTGAGTTTTAACCACCAAGCTATCAAAAACGTAACAACGCACATGTCGGGAATTATTATTAAAAACTCACAAGCTAACCTGATGGAACGTAGTTTCGGTAACAAAATCTTTGGTCTGGTTTTGACTTGCCTGTTTCCCAGGCCCCATATAGCATTGAGAAAATTCGTGGAAATTTTTAGCGGGGAGGTCAAAATGGGACTGTTTAAGGAAACGTATCTCGGGAACGAATAGAAACTGTAAAAAGACTTAGTCAGTTTTTTTTCATTTTTACAAAGAACTGAAAATCGTAAAAGGGTTTATATGCACTTTAAAGGATGTTGTTTTCCCGAACTACCTATATCACTAAAAAGGCAGTTTCCTGTTTAAATACAAACCAGGTTTGGGATTAAAATCTACTTTGGTGACGCATAAATAAAATATAACAGGTTCAGTTTAATATGTTAGGTTCATACTCACGTTATGAACGAACTGAGTTTTTTACTCTGGTCTATTGAGCAGTTGGAAGTATGAAAAATTGAGTGCAGTAGAAATATGTATTCACTTGACGTACTTATTTTTGGGTTTACATGCCGGTTATCTTGGAATTACCTTTACCTTGTCCACATATTAAGAGTTTATCAATGGTTGATATCTAACAGCATTAAAGTTTTAAATTTTCTTGCGTTAAAGCCTCCATCCGCCTACTCCCATTGGATAAAACCACGACTAATACACCAGATAAGCTATATTGGCTTTAAAGAACTATAACTTAGTACTCGCAAAATACAAGCAAGACTATGTGCTCTTCATTCATGTGTACGTTCTTGTATCACAGTACCTCGTAGAGTGCATTGTAGGACGTAAGGGTAAGATCGAGTGGTTTTAACTTTTCTCCGATGAAAGAGAATAGAGAGTATTCCTGAATGATACGAATCTTCTTCCTAATATTTCACGGGAAACGGAAAAAAGACATAGATTGAGACCAACGAAGCCACGCTCAACCGAGATGCGACATTTCAAGAATATAATGCAAACAGGTTAAAGCTCGTGAACTCTTTAGGTCTAGGGAAAAGATGACATTAACTGAATATATCACTTCCGAGGACCCGACCTCACACCACCGGGAGTTTTCTCTAAGCGAAAGAAAACACCCAAAGGAATTGTTTGGTTTCAGTATCTAGATTCTAGGTGTCGACTGAGCTATTTGCTGACGAAGGGAGCGGAACTTAATTTTGACTTGATGATAGCTAGGTAATTGGTGGATGATGATGATGACTATTCCAACAGTAAGTTAGAAAGAAACTTTACCTCCTCTGACAAATCATTCTGTCAAAATCTAGAATTTGGCTGCTGAAAGTCAACAGTTCCTTATAAGGTATTTTCGAAGTGGACAATTATATTTCCCCCCTCTAATTGACACCTTGACTTGTTCCAACATTATATGTGGAGAAGTTATTACACTATTCCATCTTACAACTTTACAAGTTAACTCTTTAACGCTCACTGTCCGATACATCGGACACCAAGAACAAAAGAACAAATGTGAGAACAAAGCAAAAACAACGAGAAAACAAAGAACAAAGAACAAAAGAAAAAATTAAGCGTTGAAGGGTTAAGCAAACTTATATAGGATAGGCAGAATCACTGATTATGTTATGTAAAAAACGAAATTAACTTACTCGATGGGACAATATCGAAGGAATGCACCGATCAGTTTAAGGCTGTATATTCGAATAACTTCGTCTTTGGCAGACAGAAAACGGAATAGAATTCTAAAAAACATAAACGACAAAATTTCAGAATAATCTCGAGGGTTATACGAAATAATACTTTCTAATATCCCACACTGTTGAGTCAACTGAAACAGTTTACTGACTCGAGTTGTATTTGAACTCGCACCTTCGGGATACCGGTCCGCCACTTTACCTGTTGAGCTATCGAGTTTGCAAGAATTGGAGAGGAGTTTTTATCCAACTTAAGTGCACAAGATATTCTCTTGCGACAACTTAACGCTATACATGAGGATAGACGTGCAACGTTTCGATTCTATTTCAGAACCATCCTCAGGGTGATATGAAACGATAATTTCACAATTATCCTATTGTACGATATTGGTGAATAATAAATATCTAGTTAAAAATATACTATAATATATCTAATATTACAATACAACATATCTAATATAATAAAATATTATACCTCAATTTTAAATTGTCCAATGAAAAAACAGGATTTGTACCATGTGACGAGGTGATTTTTCACTGTA
>JBAHVQ010000219.1:184424-212079 GCA_036872915.1 Nanipora kamurai
GACTCAGACGAAGAAATTGCTCGCATTTTGGAAAGTAAAGACTCTACAAACACCAAACGCTCAACCAGAAATGCAATCATGTTGTGGTGTCCATGTTTGAGTCATAAACAGAACGCATTCATATCTATAGCACGCATGTTAACAAACACGGATGTCTGCATATTTGGGGTTTTTTTCGGTATAATGTATCATTCATAGACTCTCCGCTCGGGTGATTCGGCAAAATATTCCCCTCAGTGATATTTCCCGAGGGGTGATATCGCCCTCGGGAAATATCATCACTTCGGGAAATATTTCGCCGAATCACCCTCGCTCCGGGTCTATAAATGATAATTATCCAATAAATATGCTATTATTTTTATATTCACCCGCTCGAATCAATTTTTTCAGTTGATTTCAGCAGTGTGGGATTCAAAGTTACGTTGAAAACACACATCTAACGTTTTTCTAAAGCAACTAGATATGAACTAACAAACAGCGAAAGGAAAAATGCGAATGTTACCTAATGCTCTCTAACCTATCCAAAGCCAGTATTATAGCCATAGGTCTCTCACACATCAGATCAAGGATGAATTGAAGAATATCAACAATGTTTTCTTCCTGAAAAGCACATAAAAGTAACGTAAGAACGACATGTGAACATTATTCAAGCTCTTGCCCTCAGAAAAACGATTTCTGAGCCTCTGACGGGAACCGAACCCGCAACATTCGGATGACCAGTGAGACATCCTAACCATTGAGCTACCAGAGACTCAGATGATGAGCTAAGGTGGAGGTTTATCATAGGTGCTGCCTATGGGAAGCCATAACACGATCATAACAATGTCGTCTGCAATAACGCCAAGCTCCGACAAGCACACATTTGTGTTTCACATTCAAGTCAAACGTAACATGCATTCATTATTATTTTGTGCGAAAAATCATTGCCAGAAGGAAACGGCATGACATTTCAACTTTGAGCGGTTTGACTAGCAGACGAGGCGAATGGGTCATGTTGGAATTGTTTTGACCCGTTGGGCTCGTTTCCATGACTTAGGAACAAAGGAATACATAACTTCGGGCTCAATTGTTATTAGTACCATTTGCCTACGACCAAGGGATAATTTACACAACAACGGTCCTCATAAAGTAGCGTCATATTTTCAACATTAGGAACCTTATCCAAACTCGATCGACAAAGGCGATAAGTAAACGACCTAAATTTCAGACAATGATATAAAAGTAGAGTGATGTTAGGATTTGAATGAAACGGCAGAGTATCAGGGTCATAGTGTATACTTGATAGACGACAGCATAGAAAGTTAAAAGGTTGGTGGGCTGCTAAACCTATCTTGAAAAATTGTAACGTTTCGACAAAAAGCCCTTCTGCAGAGAGTGAAACGTGTTCCAGAACACTTTCCAGAGTTTCCAGGAACACTTTTCACCTTCTGAAGAAGTGCCTTTGCTCAAAACATCAGAATTTTTTAAGGTTGGTAACCTACCAACCTACTAACTTTCTACGCTGTTTTATATACGGTTTTCCTTGCATCCTATATTTTTGTATTTGATATCTATTTTTTGACCTCAAATAAAACTTCAAGTTTCAAGAAAGGATTATTTTTTGAATGGTTTGACACCAAATTCAACAAACAGGTTTTGACGCATCATGAGGTAAGGTTCAATAAATCATACACGAGGACTGTTTCATCAGGATATATAGACACCAAGGAGTTTGTTGGAAAACAAGGCGATAGCCGAGGTTTTTTACAAATTTCGAGGTGTTTGGATATCTGATGAAAGACGACTTTCGAGCGTATGCTACTGGATCTCAAAAGAATCAGTATTTGAAGAAAAAATCGCGGTGAAAGTTGGCTTAATTGATGTAATTTCTTCCTCAAATATCTAAACCAAGTCTCGGTTGTGATTTCCTTCGTTTTTTTCTCATGAATTATTACTGGATTTCAGATGGATGGATATAATTTTTCAAAGAGTAGATTAATACAAGTTCTACCCTCAAAAATGTGAATAAAGATTTTAATGGGAGATTAAGGGAAACATTTTCAGCATTAAATACCATTACTTACACAAGAGGAAATGAGTATTCTTTTTTTTTTAATTTTGAGTTTGCTGTTTGATACTATTAAAGACTTAGGAAATTTTCGCTGATCAAACTGTGGATTTTCTGAGCCCATGGCGTTCCACAGTTTAATCAGCAAAAATTTTCTAAGACTTCGGGCAATGAGTAGCTATGATATAGTGAGTTTATGAAATGATTTCTAATTACCGTTGTACTTAATTTAACCAGTAAAAGTATACTGTGACGCCCACTTTTCTTCATGTACGGTCAATTAGTAAGCAGATTAAAAAATCTACAACGCAGATTTGTTTAAGTTTTCTTTATTTGAATGTGTTTCTTTATCTTCAAAAATATTTATTCACTAACTTTAAGGGTCTAACTTGCATTCTTCTGTTTTAAAGTGCCTATATTTCCATTTGCATTTCCTTGCTCTACAATAACTTTAAACGACTAAAAAAGCAGATTTTCCACTTTCTTTTTCCACCCTACAGTATACTAAGAATACTATACATAAAAATTAAGGTCTCAGTATCAAACAATTTCGGAAGTCAATGCCCCCTAGCCTCCCTGATGCTACGGGCCTGACAACAAACTCCTAGAGAGCGTAATCTGGGCTTACTTTCACCTTTTGGGCTGCCTTTGTTGTCCCTTACGAAAATCACCGACTGTTGTCCACACTGAGGACATCCTGGTTTTAATTTCTCTTTGCCAACAGAATTAATAATAAAAGATAGCACTGATGTGACGAAAGGCACCATTATTTACAGTTAGAACAATACTGTTGAACTCACCTCTTTTACAACACATAAATAACAAAATATACTCTCTAGCTCGCCATCTTCAATACCTTGCCCCTGAAAAGCAACATGGACCTTGCGGTTAGACTCGGTATGTTCTGAAAATTAGGTTAACACGCTTTACCATGCAATAAATCGTTCTATTTTTTTTCATGCAACAGCAAGCAAAATACGAGGATAAAAGCACTTCAGGCACAATCACCAATGTAAGTACGTCTTTAGTAATCGGAAAACAGAGATTATTAGATGTAAATGTGTTGCCATCTAACACCATCATGTTGGTTATACTCCGTTCTGGCTGTTCACTTTAGTTAACTTTCCTCCATGGGAGGAAAAACGTCAGGGTTCGGCCGCTAAAGTATATAATTGCCCACTAGGCTCAAAATTTTAAACTGAAGAAAAGAATTCTCGGTATCTTTTGTAACTGGGCTAAGGTAAAAAAATTTAAGTAAACAAGTTCATCTCATGTATGTAAAAACGGATGTCTAAAACATGTACAAGTATATACAAAAGGATGTCATAACAAGTTATACTATAAAATGATAGAAATTAGTGATTAAATATCTCTGAAAGCTGGCTCTATGGCTTGAAAGGATATCTTAGCACTAATTTTCCGACATATCATGGTATTACATTCGTAATATTACGATTGCTGATAAAGAAGAGATTACGTGCAGAGACACTGGTAATCTCCTAGAAGAAAAACACCGACATAAGCGAGGAGGTCTAAAAAGCAGTCACCACAGGGGCGACGGGAAGTCAGGATGGTTCGACACTTCCGTCTACACAGTCATCACCATATTCGATGCACTTGACACGCTTAAAAGTCCCTTAACTGTACTCGCATACTGTTTTATCACCGTCACAACTTAGCGACGTACAGCAATGAATGAGAGAAATGTCAACGTTTTTTGTGCACAAGTTCTTCACGATAGTTAGGTTAAGTGCTAGAAAAAGGGCTTCTAATGTCTTAAAATAAAATGAACTAAACCCACGGTAACATATAGTTTTTAAATTGCATTCGCAGATGGATGTATATAACCTAAACAGCACTTTTCCTCCAAAATTCACCCTTGTAGCTAATCCGCGGTGGACGTTCTGAAACAAGCCAAAACTACATGCAACGTTTTAGGAAGAATTCTTTAAAATGCTGCAAGGTTCTTTATGATTAATTCCGCCTAGCTCAGGTCTCTACCAATTTTCAAAGCTCATATCTGCAGAATGTTTGAAAATATCTTGATTCGTAATGGTCGCGCGTAAAGGTTTACGCAATATAAATCTTTTTTTTTTTATTCGCAATTTTAAAGTGAGTATTAAGTATTCTTTAATTTACCAAGTTCCCACTCTTTTGTCCTTTTGAAATTCTAGGACTTTTCCGGATTTTCCACGACCTAGTATTAATGAATTTTGCTCGCGATACATAAGAATTCTGTGTATTCTGATTGTTTTTACGACCTTTTTATTAAATACCATCGAATGACGCGAAATTTCCTTGACTTTCCATGATCCTAATCGAGATTCCCTGACTTTCCATGACCCCTGCAAATCCTAATTAATACTAAATAATCCGATCAGCTATTGCTGACCTGCCAGTGTTACCACAGGATAAAACCGGAGTACCCGGAAAGAACTGGGGGGAGACGGATGGACTGATTGTAATGAATGCCTTGAGACTTAAAAGAGGAGGATACGGCGGCTATGTTAGTCCACAAACAATAGTACTTAATGATACTCTTGTGTTAAAGTTCCAAACGTGGCTGACGTGAAGTCATGTGTAAATCATTAATACTAACCTCAGTCACAGTGGTGAAAAATACGTATGCTACCACTGTGATAGCAACATCTATGGTCTTCACATTCTTTATTATAATAACGAACGGTACAAAGAAGACTGCGTGGCTTCTAATACGTAAAAATACTCTGACAAGATTGCCGTACAAACCTTGATAATCATCTGCTTCACCAATACCATAATAAATGCCCGAAGGGAAAGCAGCTCTTCTTTGCTAGGCCTTTGAATATCTGTAAGACAATAGGTCTGACCACATGAAGTTGTAAAATCCAACTGAGCTACGCCGAATAAATTCAAAGAGCGAAAATGGTTCACATTTGCAATTAAAAAGCATCTCATTGCAGTTTCTCAACCACTTTCATATTTATCACATCTTTTCAACGTTCTAAGGGACATTTTTGTCAGCTATGATGATTTCTTTCATCGTAGTCAAAAATTTTGGCAATTACTGACCGACGACCCCCTTAAGTACAGTCCGCTTACCCGTTTCCGGGATATTCTGTGGTCGTACCACCCAGTAATGTGTTCGCAACATGTCAATAAACTTATTGACTCCAACTTCACGACGCATTAGTTCCGCACAGCCCACGTTAGAGATGAGATCAGTGGCAAACACGCTGAACAAATGTAACTGAACCTATAATAAAGGTAACATAAAGTTGTAACATTGAAAACATTTTAGCATATTCACAAAGTAAACGAGGGCATCGAAATTGCTGAAATAAACCTTAAACGGTGTATTGATCCACAGCCTCGCATTGAAGAGGATATGATCCAGTAATGTACCAAGAAGCGGACTTTTCCTTGGCTGAGACAAAAGGAATCTACAAAATAGGCGTAGCATGAAATCAAAATACGAGGTTTATTAATAGCTATCGATGACCTTATACCTAGGTATAATTAGTAGATAATTTATGCCAAAACAGTCGATACATCTCTTTCTGTCATTAATATATCGAATTTGAAAAAGATGTAAACATGAATATGAATTATAGTTTGTATATATACATCAAGGACCACGAGGTGGGTGAGCTTGGTGTTAAAGGAGCCCTCTTACGTTAAAATCTACCATTCCTTATCTTGTTGTATCGTGCATTCTTTCTTCCTACCTTGCTAAGGCCAGAAGATAGTCCGATGCTTCTTCGGTCAATATTGCAACATCAGAACACTATTGTTTATAGAGACAACGACAAAAAGAGCAAGAAAACCAACTCAATGTAAGACTCAAAATATGGCTGGACCTAACTGACTGAAATATGCCCGTGAATGCTCATTTGTGTCATCCTGAATACCAAATTATTGTATCGTAGACACGGATTCTGGGTTAACGCCTACTTTGAAGATTATATTGCTATTTGAAAATCATAAAGAAAAGTAGGAAGGTTCAAGTCAAGATTATTACCGATTGTTCAGTTACTATCCCAGACAGAATTATTACACAAAATCTTGGCTGAGATACACTAAAATGTAGTTCTACGTTGTGTGAATCTGACACCACCAGATTCGATCTTTTCATGCACGTCACGTCCTCGTGGTAAATCTGAAGACAAAAAAACCAACCTTCTCCAGCAGGTAACTGATGACGTAAAATCCTTTTCCCTGAATCATTTGTTGCTGACTCGTTTCAGAATTCTTCAGGAAATCACAGAGAAGAGAAAGGAGCAAAGTGCTGAAAAAGCAGCAAAAGATTGAATAAACTACTCTCTGCCAAGTGACGACTTCAAGTCACATCTTAAATTTTCCGTGGAACTTTCTAAGCAGTTTCATAGTAGTTTTACAAAGTCATAATCACTGATCGCCACAATTATACTGCGATTTTTTTTCGATCTTCATTAAATTTCTCGAGAACTCTTTTTTTATCATGTATCGCAGACTCATTCGGGGTTGAAAATTACTACATTAGTACACAATGCATCCAATATCTTCACATATTGATCTACATTCAACTAGTATTCTGCTAGTATTAAATGAGTAAAAATTTAATTTGTGATAGAATACGCCCTTGTAATTTTACTATGAACTGTATACTTCAGCTCACGTGATTTAAATGCCTAACAGACCTCGAAAACGACCGTAAGTCAAGGTCTGTTGAATACTTACTTTCCAATTTTTTTTCTCTGCAGTAGAGAAAGTTTTCTTCAAGGTACAATCCTGGCATTTATGTGGTGGTACACAAACCGATGATACCACGGTAGACATTTATTGCATTGGTGCATGTGCACGATATATAGTAATCATTAATAAAGAGCTTCAGATGTATGTCTTTATACTAGAATAAAACTGTCGGATTTGAGCAGCACAATAAAACCATGAAAATTGTGCGGAAGACAAACACCTACCATGGAAACCGCAAGTTAAATTCCGCTAAATTCTTGAAAATAAATAATCTTCTGTCTCGGTTGATAAATTTAAACAGTAAATAAAAGTCTTCAGGAGGGGTTTCACAACATCAAAAGTGTATTCAACATTGGGTCAGGAAAGTTCAATCATGGGTCTCGTGTCCGAGACACTTTGGCCATGATTGTAGAAGATTTATCACTGTTATACTGGACCATTACTCTTGCGCTAAAACAACCGATTGTCTACGCATAAGGTCATCAAGAAATTTATGTAACTTTAGCATTACGTTGCTATAGTTGTAGTTTCTTACCAGATATCTCGATCTGATTTACGGTCTTCCTGGTTTTCTGTGTGAATATAATCCAGTTGTGCAAATAAAGGGAACAGCATCTAAAAATGGAGATTTCTAATTGGATGAGATGAGGAGAAGAACTACAACCGTAAGAAGGATTACCCACGTGACGAAAGAGAACTCAATTAAGAACACACAGCTATGGTGGAAATTCTTTTACAGTAAAAAACATACTTCGAAGAACAGCATTTTGTAAACCCAATATCCGAGTTCCAAAACAAGACGAAACTTACGAGGGCCTCGTTTTTCGACTTTGTTTCAAAGCCATCCAAACGTACTCTTCGGAGAATGTTTCTTACATTATTTATTCAAATTCTTCTGCCATTTTGGTACAATAGTTGAATATATCTGATTGGCCTGTTTCCAAAATGTAAGGAGGGTTATATCGGAAAACTGGGAGTAGGACGGTTTTACATAAATTAGTTTATAGATAAAGTTAAAGTTAGCGTTAAAGTTTAAGTAGTTGAGACAGGTTAAGTTATCCAGGTACCCTCATCAGAGCAGGTTCAAGAGAATTGGGAATATTTTACGAGTAACTGTCACGATCGTTCTTATAAGAAAGCGGATACAAGTAAATTAACAGGCAGTTTTAACAAATCACGTCTTTAAATCTATCAAAAAAGCGCCTCACGAATCACCGAATGTATGACATGATATGTATGAGTTTCAGAGATTCCGATACTCTTGTTCACGAAAAAGCTAGACGAAAAATGTTGAGCTCTTATTTCATATTTTTCATATATCTTATTGCTAAGCTTGTATTGTACACATTTATTTCAACAACAAAATATGTTTTTCTGCACCTGAACACCACCAAGAGAATGAAGACTTGTCTGAAGCGAATGAGTTACAACTGCTTGAACACCCTGGATGAAACAACAACAAAAAAAGATCATACGGCAAGATGGCGAGATTGAACAGAAAGTTGTCACAACTAAAGAAAAACGGTGATGTCTTGGTATAAAAATGGTTTGTCACTAAGCTATTTAAACCTTTGAATGCTCTTGGATTCAATAAATTTAAAAGTTTAAAAAGGAAATGCTGCATGCACAAGGGAGAAGAATCTAGCGTGATAGGGAACCCAGGCCCGTGTACTGACTTGGCAAACTATTAAATGCTTTACAAATAGTCGTGAATGATTCCAGTATATGTATCGAATGTTCACAGATACGAGATGCTTAGTACTTATGCACTTTTTTAGAAGCCAGTTCAAGAGATAGCATTTTAATTACGTGGAACAATAGGTTTTTAATCAAAAGAAGTATTCCTTTTTATTACAAATTTACTATCTTAATGAAATATGAAAAGGATTAGTGCGCTTCCTAACTATGGCCAGAAATAATACGGTCACGAAGTTGTTTGCACTCGTCCAGACGTGGCAAAGAATCGTTATTCCAACGCAATATCAGTGACAATCCAAGTTCGAGTACGTCACTGAATCAAACAGGCCGATGAAGGGCACCAGAATTTTAGAAAATGGCACTCAATAGGCACTGGAGCCAAATATTGTTGACGTGTCTAGAATACAAATTCCGCTATTCATAGTTAGGTCACGTACAAGAAAAAGGCCTTTTCAAAGTCAAGCCTTTTCATGTCTATGATGATATCACAAGATTGGCTTGGATAAGTACATTTTCAAGTACATAGCCATGAAACTGTTTGCACGCGTCTTATGAATTGAACAAGACGATGTACGAGTATTCAAAAACAAAAAACAGCACTCGACTTGAGCAAAAAATACTGAACTTGCAAACAGGAATTGCAGTAGATGAATACTCTACATTCTATATTTTGTATTCTGTAAGCTATTGAACATTTTATGTATTACATATTACATACTAGTCACTACACATCACAAATTAAAATTTGAAAATGGTTTGAACTTGGAAGTGTCGTTAGATGTTTGCAGAAGTTAGATGGTCAAGGTTAGTTAAAGTGTAGTCTTGCGAAAGACAGTTGATGTTGGAAGTGACTGACGTTTTGACGACCCCAGCGCCGATCATCTACAGAGCCTAGTAAAAAGTAAATATCAGGTTCGCCTATACGGCTCATACGACCGCGCGCTATATAGGTGAGCGAACGACATTTTCCCATGAGGCAGCATTGTTTGCAATGTTTCCCCCTTGCACGCGTGACCGGGTACAATAATTCAATATTGTTTATGTTGACAACAGTAATTAGTTTTTCCAACTTTCCGGAAGTTTTTTTTGGAATTTCTTGCTGCTCATGTATGGAGTAAACAAGGCTTTATAACAGAACACTTAATGAATGGTCTCTCGGAGGGTCAGGAAGATTTGTCGACTGAAAATCCTGGGGAATTAAATCCAACTCTTTTCCTTGAGTACCAGTCACTAAGTATTACATGTTATTAAAGATATACGCAACATACATCATGCGTTACACTATTGTCATTCAACAAAAAAAAAGAAACTTACTTCCAACATCAATGCATGAGGAGATTCACAAAAGTACGATGCATTCGCTACAGGGGAAGACTCCAAGCACAGCTGGCCATCGCACGCCTTCGGGTTGTACGTAAACATTATCGAGGACGCTAACCTGCCATCGTAAAGAACCTACAAACAAAATTACCGTATGAGCCACGAGAAATGGCGGCATAAAGGCCCAAGATAGAAAAGGATGTTTCCATTACAGTTGTTTCCTCTAACCTTTCCGTCCTGTTCATTTAACGGTGTATCGACTTCGTATTCAAATTTGAACTTGTTCTAAACGAACATGCGCAGAAAAAACAGGTCAAAGGAATAATTACTTAACGTTTTAAAATGACGAGACCAGAATGACAGGTTACAGTATCACAGCAATAGTACCAACTGTCAACAGCTTTCCCCATATCCAGGAAAAACTTTAGTAATTTTTTCAGTTACACGAAAAATTACAAATAACGTTCTTTCGAGCAGGATACACGATGCTTCATCATCTCCGGAAAAAACTAAAAAAGACTATGAACTTTCTCGAAAGAAACATACTCAGGATGTTTTAGGGTGAATTAATAAAGATATTTAACCAATCCAGAAAACCAAACATTATAAACGCAAAAAAGATTCTAAATAATCGCCAATATTATAGATGTACATTACCTTGTATCCAGGCCCCAGATGATAAATAGCTTGAATGGCTGGCCAAGTTAGAGAATCCGTAAATACATACACTGCTCCCATTTGCCCACGAAAAACACTTTTTGTATCTGCACTTGGGGAGCTTCCAATGTAACATTTGTCAAGAGGCTGCATCAAAAAATATTGACGATGGCTTGTATTAAATCGTACAGTACAGCAACCCCCCGTTATGGGACCAAATATACATTTTTACTTCACATAGAATTATCATATTACTATGCGCTCGCCAAATTCTAAGGCTCTACTGCCTTTACCGTCCATCGGATCAATCGAGGGATCAACCACAAGATTTTAATAAACTTAGCAATCGCACCACCGGCCACTTAGATAACCACATTTTCCAGCAACCCAGCCACAACGTGAATTGTATTACCGGAATATAATAATCTTAAGGTTACATTATATGATATATGGTTATTTCATCAAAATTTTAACCACGCGTTCAATTTTTACGTTTCACCTCTTGAATCCGGTTTGTACAATGATAAATAAATGGACAAGTTAAGAATTTCAACGAAAATACAATACTCCGAAAACCGTCTTACTACCAGATCCTTTAGTGTCACGAGAATTTGGCAGTTGCGCTTTAACTCTGGAACTTCCAAAACTACATATTTCTCATCTCAGTTGATCAAATAATGAAACCGTGCTCGCATTTTATAACAGGTGTCGAATTTCCTTAGATATTAAGCAGACAAGTTCACTCCTCCTGTCTTGGAGGAAACGGTGAAAAGGTACGCATATAAATTTTAAAATATTGCACTAAAACTAAAATACGAACAAAGTTTAACTCCTTCAACATAGTAGTAACGTTTGAAAAGAACTGAGTACAACGGGAGCTTACAGTATTTTTTTTTGTCAAGCGAGTCGGAGAATTTTCTCTTTCTTTTGGAGATTGTTTTAATGTACCAAAGGATTATATTCACAGCATTTTGGCTATATCTCGGTTGTTTTTTGGGAGTTTAAAGAACCCTAATTCTCAGATATAAGTCGACGTAAATCTAAAAATTTATAAAATCAGTGTTGTATCATATATCGTAGCCTTAACGTTGATATGCGAGGTTGCTTGGTATAAAGGTATGTGTACTCATATCACACCCGGGACCCCTCTGTTGGCATAACTCGATATATTTGTCTCATCCGTATCGCGATATAAGTCGGTTATACACCTTAATCGTTCCTCAGTAACTCAAGCGTGAAGAGCATGCGCAATTTCGATCTACATATCCAAGCTACCACATGCCGCACAACATCGGCAAATATACATAATTTTATATGGACCACATGACATGTCGAGACTCGAGCACGCATGTCAACTACGAACCAGTACAAATAGTAACCATCACTCATCCATCTGAGTTCATGTAGCTCAATGATTGGAGCATCTCACCGGTGACCAGAAGGTTACGGGTTTGATTCCACTCAGAGGCTAGGAAATCTTTTATGACTTTAAAAGTTTGATAAGCATGCGAAATTTCAATATATTCATTCATATATAATGTGTTAATAATCTCAAGCTATTTTACGCAGAAAACTTTTTTAAGTTCAAGACGGGAATCAGATTCACAGCATCATGAGAATAACATCTATGAACTACGTATTAGGTTCACGACCTGGACGGCATAGTTTTCCTATAAACCCAGTTTTTGGTTCTGCGCTTACAATCATGTCTTCGTTGGTCAGTTAAGTTATTTTGGTAGTAGTTTTTTGGTTTAATTAGGAGTAAACAGTATATTGCTGGAAGATTTTACCGTGAGTGTTTACGGTAACCCATCCTTAAATTTTTATTTCATGTTTTAATCATGACAATCTATTTTCAAATTTTAAAGGGAAACTGTGGTGTGAAAGACTTCGTACAAAATTTTGGAATTCCAAAAAATTAACACTTCAGATTTTCACTAAACGACTGTAAAAGTTGCAGATTGTCGTACTGAATTGATATATGAAATAAAAAGATGGATCACCGTCTTCAATTAAGAGTTACCGGCTCTTTTATGAATATCATAAACATACCAGAAGGTATCGTCAGGTTGCCATGGTAGCACAAGTTAGACTTAAAGCCTACAAAAATATCACACGATAATACGATATTTGAAAACTAATATTGAATGGCATAATAATTAATAAGGATCACACGTGATCTGAGAGAAGTGACCAAATCAGCAGAATTGCACTTGGTTAATAACAAAGCTTAAGAGAAGGCAGGACTACCTCAGTCAAGTAAAACTGTCACTCGTTGTGGAAGATAGTCAAGCATTAATAATGAGAAAACGTTTCTAAATTGCCAACCTAAATTTAGTTTGTAACCTTTCGTTGAGATGCCTTATCTCTTGAGCTACTTGAAAGGTCAGGGATTCCAGCCTGGCCTGGTACATCGAAATGTTATTGGAGTGCTACAGCTCAACCACCTTGCCATATGCTTTTGACTAATTCGAGTTAGCGTATTCCACAACTTTAACGAAACCTTTCGTTGTGGTTTTTGAAAAACCATACCCATTTGAATTATTAGTATATCAGTTGTTTTTTAAATATAAAAAAAACAACCTTGGTTATCAGAAATTTTACAATATTTTAGGTCCTTCAAATAAATAATAAGGGACGAGCAAATGTTCATATAACGAATGAATGAGACCATTCTACTACATCTGTTACTTTAAAACCTTTGTTATTCAAATTATTTTATTATGGTACTGCAATTTCTGTTGTCTTTTTCATGGTCACTATCAAAAGGTTTCCACGCCCAAACGCACCCAAGCGTGGACCTACGAACACACGCAGCACATGCGCAAGGTCGCCTGCCTGCAAACGTATATGCCATTAAGAACACGTACATATTGTAAAATAGTAAACGAAATAAATAAAACACATTGAAAACTGCAAAGGATCTAGAGCTAAGGCTTTTTGCCAAGTCTGTGATGTTTTCATGCATGTCTACCTAAACGCAGCACTTTTTCGCATTTCAATGGGAGAACGAATTACTTTTATGAATCTAGTCTCAATTCGTCTCCATAGGACACCTGGTACTGTAGCTCATAAGACAAAAGTTCATCAGTATTATTAGCCTACATACGTTTACTATATTCAAGGCCTTGTAAACTGCCATTAGTGTGTAGGAATGGAAATGACTCTCAAAGATAGTGAATGTCACTATTCACTGTGGTGCTGCTTGGCAGATAAAGTACTAAATGAGTTACTGTACCTCATTCATTTGAGTCATTGTGAGATCTCCACCTGAAACCAGCTCTCCATTCACGTAGCACTTCACTTCGCTCGAACGGAAACGACTGTACGCGTGGACAATTGTCAACATTAACCACTATCAAGGAAAACGTTATGAAATATAAAGCTGGGCTTTTCTCTGCATATATCAATGGTATCAAGTAATAGAAATCACCAATGACGTGACGAGTCGGACACGTGAGCCAAGAAAATCGCAGCCAAAAAGTAACACGATTTTTACTTGACTTCTGCGATTGGTCATGACTTTTAACTGAACTAATCTTGATTTTAAGACACTCTGATTCCGACTTCAGCCGTTATTGTTGCACGTTCATGCCCCCCTACTTTACAATTCAGACTTCTGTATTAAACTATAAAGCTGCACGGAAATAAATTTCTAGTAGTTGGTGAATCGATAAAAGGGGGCGCAGGTTCACTAATGTATACAAATACCAACATCGACAATTAGTTATGACGTTATTACATTCTCACCTTCTGTGGATGAAATTGATGACCTACAAGGTGTCTTACATAGCGAATCTCCCTTTTGGTTGATCGTATTGCAGACTCAATTACAAGCATTGGACCAGAAAAATGTGCAGAGTAACCAGTTCCTTTTCCGGTACGAAAACTACAAATAAATGACGTGCGACAAAAACGTAGTAAGCACAACTAATAAAGCTGTTTACCGGTCAATCTGATGATTAGTACTAGCCCCTTAAAAAAATAAAGTACATTTCTCACACAGCGTATTGTCCCGAGAAACGTGTAAGCAAAATAGCCAATAATAAACGTAAAAGGGAACGTTTCAAAACAGTCATCTAAGGTGTCTTCAAAAGATCGATGCCCAGGTTCCCTGACTCATTTATCAGTATGTCTTTTTTAGGACTGAATCTTTCTACTAACTGTGTTCCCACAAAACTTAACATAATTAACACGATGACTACAACGACTGTGAATTGATTATGTACTTGGTTTTTAATTCTTCATTTTTATTTGTTTGTTTGCCTACCTGTCTGTCTGTCTGTCTTATTGCTAGTAGTTTTTTCATGAAAAAGTTTTGCATCTTTCACAAACTAGGCTTTGCACAGACAGATTGAGAAGAGCAGATTGTTTGTTGCAAGAAAACTTTCGCCATCGGAATAGCATATAGAAGGTCCAGGAACAGAATCCAGCAAACCTAGAGGCTGCTCTAAAAGGTACGATTAACGCGTTCGCTTGTTCACCCTGATGTATACAATACAATCACAAGCGTCTTCAGGAGGTATTCCATCATTTGTGAGCTAATGGTGGGCACAAATTGTGCTTTAAAGAATTAATTCAAAACGCCTGTTTGAGGAATCGCGGGCGATAAACAAAGAGTTAAGTTAACACTGAAGAAGTCGGTAGCTCATTGCAAGAAACCTCTGAGTGGTCAGGAGAGCACATTAAAACATAAAAATATAAGAAAACTGGTTGTGAAAAGTCCATGGCAGCATTAGTCTTAGTCCACCATGCCAATGGGATTTAGCTTGGCTAAAAAATTTAATTGTTACAGGTACTGTACTTCGCCCGTTCCAATATTGGAACACGTCCATAGTTCAGCAGCTCAATTCTTATTATAACCATGGTTACAGTCGACATCGTTGTTATGGATTTTATCTAAATATAGCAAGGTTGTCGGATACCTGCCCAACTGCGCATCCAGGTTGGGTCTTTTTTTTATCCACACCGGTTTTCTAATGCTTTGACCCTAATGTTTTATGTTCATTGTATTAAAGTGAAGACTTAATTAAAAGAATAAATAAACTTCCCTATGCATTCTTATCCATACACAAACTCTCCTTCTCGACTTCCCCTTTAATGCATTTTAGTACCAAGGTATGGGCGACGCCCTGAAACACAGTGTCACGATGGAAATGCCTCTGAAGCCTGATTTCCAATAGTGGAATTTTCCGCGTGCATTGCCTTTTTCTTGTTTTTGATTGGCTGTTGGAAATTCTTTGGATCCCGATAGCCAATGAGAACAAGAAAAAGTCAACGCGTGCGGAAGATTCCGCTAGTGGAAACACGCTCAATAGTCGTTGATGCTGTTACATTTGCTACAACATTCCACAACACAGTAAGTTTTAAAAAACTGGTGCTGCAGGTCCAATTATGTATCATTTATCATAAATGTACACACATTAATCGAAGTCATGTATATGTATTTTTCCTTGCCAAAAGGCTAGGTGCCTTGGAAAAATCCCAAGTATTTCAAATAAATATGGGTTGGTTGTTTCATAAGGAGAAAACCGACTTTGTAACAACTCTGAATTACAGTGATCAAGACGACTTAAACTTAATCTCCATTAGGCAAAATTTTTCGCGCACACTGCTTTTTTCTTTTATCTCGTTGGCGCTCAGGAACCCAAGAGTTCTTGAGAGTCAATGAAAAACAAGAAAAAGACAGTACGTGTGGAAATTAGGTCTTAGAAAAGGTAACATTTAGATTGGGTCACCATTTGCTAAGTTAGCCAACATCTAACAGCAAAGTCTATTTATACCGTATGCCTTCTATTAACGTAATGTACTGTACATGCATGCCACCTTACCAGTATAGGTATGGTCTGCATTTCTCTGAATTGGTAATCACAGAAGCATCAAGGCAGACCCACGTAGAAAACGTAAAACCAGGTTGATGAGGCCATTTGGCAATAGGTGGTAATGTTATGGCCTAGAAATACGACAGAAGCGTGCAAGAGGTTATAGGCTATATAACTAATGACACTAATCCACAATAATTGTTCATGAATATCAGTCTTGAAGGGGGGTGTCTTATTGGATTTCTCCAGTTTAGCAACTCTAACAACGATAAGAACTATTAATGTTGTGCAATATTGTATTAAATTAATTTTAGGTTGCAAGCTCAGCCTTAAAGAGTAAAATACCAAATAATGTTGTAAACTAATCATTACATCACGGAAATTATTACATTTGTAAATATCTTCCGTGAAGCATTAACAAAATCATAGGAGGTTAAAAAGTACAGTAGACGTACATCCTGATTCCCAACCTTCACAACGAGAACAGATGTCCTAGTTGCCAGGTTGAACCCTGGAGTATTTAAAAAGCACCATTACTGCACAGCAGCAGTACACATAGAGCAGTGACTTACAGCTCCTTGATTTCCAGTAAAGTCAAAATAAATATCCGGCCCGCGCCGATCTGGCACAACCCTAAGGACATTCAGTAATCTGGCTGCATATCTTGGCTAAAAAATACGAATGTACAAAAAACGTCAAAATGAAATTATACAGCATGAATAGACGAAATACATCATGTTATTTACAGAGCAAAACTTAATCATTGAGGAGTTTAATATCAAGTAGGAGTTAAAATGATGAGTTGACGCCGCAAATCAAAGTATCAGCATGTGCACGATATATAGTAATCATTAATAAAGAGCTTCAGATGTATGTCTTTATACTAGAATAAAACTGTCGGATTTGAGCAGCACAATAAAACCATGAAAATTGTGCGGAAGACAAACACCTACCATGGAAATCGCAAGTTAAATTCCGTTAAATTCTTGAAAATAAATAATCTTCTGTCTCGGTTGATAAATTTAAACAGTAAATAAAAGTCTTCGTAGCGCTACTCGCGTAAATACGTTCAATGTTGTTAACGCGCGTGAACAATGTTGTGCTACACCTCGCAAACAATCTTGTGCAGCATCCCGCGAACAATGTTGTACTAAACCCCGTGGGCAATCTCGCGCAGCATCCCTTGAACAATGTTGTGTGAACAACGTATTGGCTCTGAAGGGACACGATTCGCTCTCCTCTTCTTTTTCTTCGCGCCACTCTTTTTTACGCAACGCTGCTCTTTTTTTTATATTCCCCCGCTTTTCGCCCCGCGACGCTCTTTGTCTTCAAGCTCTGCGCCTCCCTTTTTTCTGTTTTTCTTTACCGCTGATTTTTTCGTCTAACCTGCTACCATTTTGTTTAGCGTTTACTGAGTCTAAAATTTACATGTGTTTTATTAACTTAAATTAAGACTGTTATAGAATTTAAAATGGTGTACATTGGAACAGTTTACATGAGCTTAGTGTGCTCTGTTGCCGGAGTTCTTCCAGCATATTTTCCAGTATATTTTCCAGTAATTCAAAGTACAGGATTTACCTGAAACGAAATAATTGAAAAATACTTCGTTCTTGGTTTAAGTACGCCTGAAATCTTGGCACTTATTGTGATAACGCACATGATATGCGCCTAAGCTTGATATCGACTTCTGATATAGGTTCCTCCTTTGTCCTGTTCATTGTTATTATATTCCTCAAAATATAGAAAGAACACGGTTTCCATCAAGAGCCAGTAATACACACGTCTGGTCCTTCGCTCTGATCCGCCTTTATGAATGTGATTTAAAAAACGGCAAAAAATGGCGCATCTTTGCGAAAAAAAATAGCGACATTGATCAAAAAAACAGAGCGACGCGGGATCGGGTATGAAAAAAACAGAGCGGCGCAATTTAAAAAAACGCAGAGTTATCCCCACAAAAAATAGAGCGGCGTCACGGGGAAAAAGGGTAGGGCGAAGCCAATTAAAAAATCAGAGCGGCGGGAGATCAAAAAGAGCGGTGGGGAGAAAAAGAAGAGAAAAGCAAATCTTGTCCTTTCTGAGCAACCGTCGTTCCATGGACAATGCTGTGCTGCACTCTGTGAACAATATTGTGTGGCACTCCGAGGAAGATGTTGCCAAAAAGTTGTCCAGCCAGATATGTCACAGCCTTTTTAACAACCTCGGACGATATTATAAACAACAGAGAACACACTGAGATTGTCGTATCAATGCTATGCATTGTTGAAACAATGATAAACAATTTGTGTTCATTCATTAACTTTGTTAATCCACGATAACAATGTTTTACATGTACGTATCGTTCAGCCATACATAGTTACAACTTTATGCGCATTTGGGTGTGATCAGGAAACCATACATGTACAGTACAGGCTTAAAGTAGAAATGAAATTCATCCTGGATTACCTGGACACTTCTGGCAGCTTGGATTATATCACTAGGTCCTTACCATAACCAATTACAACTACACGTACTTTTTTAATTGTTAGATTGAATCATAAGTAAAGTACATACCCATCTCCCACTTTCTCCTTTCAAAGCAGCAAAGAGAGCTTTCAACTCTTTTACTGTGATACTATATCCTGCTAAGACTCCAAGTAATTCGATAAATTTATCTATAGTGTTAATTGAAAAAAATGGTAGGTTAAAATTTCAATGCAACAGCGCAGGGGTGGAATGACAATGTAACATACATCATCAATTTCTTAGTTTAACAACTGATTTTTATTTACTTCACCTACACGTTATTTTTCCAAATCTCACTCAATGTACATTCCATTTTTCGAAAACATTACCTATTTTCTAACATTAACAAGTTTTTTTGCTATGCCTGAGTGGACGGATACGGAAAATAGTCCCATTTATGAACCAACCAGACTGTTGAGTTTCCACATTTAGACCCTTCGGACATCACGCCACGTAGTAAGACGTATTACAAAGTTCTGTAAAGTTTTATAGTAGTATAATGTCGAATAACGTACCATTCACAGTAAACGTTGTACAATGTAGCTAAAACGTCTTACGTTGTAAGTCTTATAACATTTTGTAACGTCTTAGAGCCTAGTGTAACGTACAATGTATGCGTCTGTAACAACGCCGGAAAATAGATAACAATATAATAATTTAGGTGCAGCACATCAGAATGTAAAACTGAGCTAAAAGTAGGAAATTAGGCAGGCAAATTATTTATGTGTCGGTAAATACGAATTACTCTTTCCGGGTACTTTAGATAAAGATGATAATGTCAATATAACGTGGACCCGAAAGGCAGATAAACCACACATTGTTCGCTCCATCTTGTGTACGTAGCACGTCGCGACTCATATTTGGGGTCGCCAGTCTATTGTGAGAAATTTGCCCTGGATCTGGACATTCCCTTTTGATAGAAATACACCTTCAAAAAGGATTTGAGGAACTTGATATTTGTATGCGAAGTAGGAGTTTTCGTCACAGGTGTATTCAGAAGCAGGTACACGTAAGTTAAACCTTTGCATACAGTATCTTTTAGCATTATAGTGCAGTATATATAACCTTGAAATGACCGCCTTTTCAAATGTGATTTTAGCGTCGAATACTTTTCCTTTCGTAAACGACCTGTGTTCAATGACATTCAATATTCAAGTCTTTCAAGCACTGTACATCATGTATGTACATTCATTTAATAACAGCAGTCATTCGGCTGGAAGCGGTTTTTAGAGAATGGGTTACCAAACTTCGTCTGATTTGATTATAGGTCGCAGTTAAAAAACTTCAAGAAACACTTGACATACGTCTTTCAGCGTTGTGTAACATCTCATAACGTACTGTAGTGTAGCATGTGACAAATCAGGTATCGCCTCACACCATAATATAATTTTAAAATTTAGTTATTAGTGTAACCCAGTGAAAATGTACCTTAACATCTAACAATGCATTGTAACATTTTACAATGAAGTGTGACGTTTAAGAAGCTACAGTAATGTAACTCCTTATGTGATGCAAGGTCTAACAGGTTTGAATAACTTCAGACAGCGTGGTGTAACGTCTGAGAATGAGGCAATGCAACCTATAGACCTTATTCATAAATGGCAGATGATTTAAAATTCTTTAATGTGCACATAAATTGATATTTAATGTACATAACCAAAACAAGTACATAAGGGCCAATTTATATGCGTATAAAAGAATGCTAATTTGGCAGCCATTTAAGAATAAGATCAATTGTTCACAGTTTACTGCTTAGTCTTACAATGGTGGGTCATGTCTTCTGACATTTTGTAACATCTTACAAGGTAGAGTAATGTCTAATATCATTGCACAAAGTCTAGCAACCCAATTTAATGTAGAACATCAAGTACATATATTACAAAGTACAGCGGTGAAACATAAACTCAATGTAACATTTCATACATGTAATTATGTGTGATGTCAGTGTAATACTTCATACCCTGGTGTACCCTCTAAAAACAAAGTGTCACGAATTTGCTCAATGCTGCATAATATACAATTAAATGAAAATTGTCCTGTATGGTATTGTTTGCAGTTTTTAAACCAATGTGCAGTAAATAATCAAAAAATACATATATAATCAATGAATATATAATATACAAAAAATACATAATAATCTAGCTAGCAGTTTAAGAATCATTCCATTATTTGGTTTCTCTCTTCATAAATTATCCCGCTTGTAGCTACGTACATATGTTGTACATACCTGCAACAATATCTTCCTCATTTTGAAGTCTAAGAAGGATTCTTTCAATCAAACCAATGCCTGTACATATCTGGAGGTTGGTAGTACTCCTTTTTAGGATTGAAATAAGAAGTCCAAGAATCTCAACCTACAAAGAGACATACAAAATAAATTAAGAGTTAAAAAAATCAAAGTACTGTACTTCAACAAAATACAAGTAACTTTTGGACTTTAACAACAATAACAAAATGTTTCAATTCTATTTCAGAATCATCCTCAAGGTAATATGAAACGATGAATTCACATTTAACCTACAATGCTGCAGTCAACTGAAAAAGTTGACTCAAGGGGGATTTGAACTCGCTTTCCTTTCGGGAATCCAGTCCACTGCTCTACCTGTTAAGCTATCAAGTCTACAGGGATTGGGGGCGAGTTATTATCCAACTAAAGTGCACGAGATATTCTCCCAACAACTTAATGCTATCCACAAGGATGGATGTGCAGTGTTTCAATTCTATTTCAGAATCATCCTCAGGGTAATATGAAACAATAAATTCACATTTAACCTACACTGCTGAAGTCAACTAAAAAGTTGACACGAGTGAGATTTGAAGTTGCACCTTCGGGAATCTGGTCCGCGGCTCTACCTGTTGAGCTATCAACTCTACAGGGATTGTAGGATGTACACACAATACCTCAACAGGTAGACCGGTGGACTGGATTTCCGAAGGTGCGACTTCAAATCCTGCTCGAGTCAACTTTTTCAGTTGACTTCAGCAGTGTAGGTTAAATGTGAATTTATCATTTCATATTATCCTGAGGATGGTTCTGAAATAGAATTGAAACACTGCACATCCATCCTCGTGGATAACGTTAAGTTGTGGCGAGAATATCTTGTACACTTAAGTTGGATAGTAATTCGCCTCCAATCCCTGCAGACTCAATAGCTCAACAGGCAGAGCGGCGGACTGGATTCCCGAAGGTGCCAGTTCAGATTCCGCTTGAGTCAACTTTTTTAGTTGACTTCAGCAGTGTAGGTTAAATGTGAATTTATCATAACTAAATGTCTTCTGATAAATTAATGCCTTGTGTTATTTATCTCATTTACATTACTGCTCCATAGCAATATATTTTCATAAAAGTGGCTGTAAATGAGTTTTCTAAAAAAGCCAGAATGCAAGTTTGACCTTCTAAAAATTGTAAATAAATACTTTTTTTGATAAGGAAACATACAGGTATTGTGTTATTTAGAAAAATACTTTTGGGATCAAAAATCACCACTACATAAGTATCGTAACCTACAGCTAGCCATGGTAACACCGACTTTTAAAAACAGCCCCTAGTTCAAATGTAATTTACATCTTATTAATATTCACACACGTCAAATAGGCAATAAGTACGGTACACAGATTCAGAAAATACTTTGAGGAGCTATTTTAAATGTTTTTTAGCAGTAAAAAACAGTAAGCAGTAAAATACTTTTTTATCTACTTACTGCCTCTCCTTTTGTGAAAAACATTTTAACCCCTGAAATATTTGAGGACGTTTGGAAGCTGTGAGTAGATACAAATTTTGAAGGTGTTCCATAAGCTATTTTACTCAGCCAGGGATAGAAATTCAACCCATAACCTATTGATTTCTGGTAAGACATGCCAGCCATATAGTTACTAGCACTCAGATAGCAAACCATAGCCCTTTAATCTAAAAGTCTAGGGGGCTGTTCACCTTACACTTGAAATTTTAGATCAATCTCAGATCAATCTCAGATCAATCTGAGTTCACCTTACAGTTTGTGGTCACACTGTAGCAACACAACTTTGATCGATCTGAATACGTGTTCATATGGAAGCTGAATTATGCAGGATGGCTGATAGTAAGGGACTTATTTTTCATTCAGTGCAAGCTTTAACATGTTGTGGAATATGGCAGACTTGAACCATACTGTAATTGAGCTGTGCCAAACGTCAAGACTGAGCTGTAAGGGGAAAAAAGCTGACAAAAGGCACTTTTACAACTTTCCAGCGATGTTAGAGTCAGCAAAGAAGAGGTAAAAACAGTTCAGTAATTTAAAGATAACCAAATGAAAATACGGTATATCACAAAAGCAGACTAACTGTAGGTTACTGGCACTAGTATGGAATTAGGCAAATTTTGGCCTAGTTGGCATACATACTACAAGTGGACTAGTTTTAGATCGGTTCATGATCACCTCTTCCATGTGGAATAAACTAGATTGATCTCCAATCAATCTAGTCGGGTTCGAGTGTTCTCATTACGTGTATATTTTTGTTAGATTGATCTAGGATTGATTCTAGGTCGATCATACTTGGTGTGAACGGCCCCTAACACTTACAGTTGACATTTTTTTGATTAAAATTACTCAAGGAACATCTTGAAATATTTAATATAATAAAATGGGGGTAGAAGTTGTTTTTTTTAATTAAAATGTATGTATATAAGGTTGCACAGTAAGTACAGTAGGAGCTAATTTGAAATTCCATAGTTCCAGTAGTAACCTGTTGGCACATTTTTTCATTTTTAATGCCAAAAATCTTTTCTTTCAGTAGTATTACTGAATAGTATGTATCACTCTTCCTTCAAAAAGGGTATTGAAAAGTTTTTGACAGTCAAATTTGTATGAATTCCTACACCATGCCAGGAACTATAAGGAGACACCCTTGATGCTGAAGAGCCTAAAAACTTAGCAAAAGCATGTGAATACTAAGCATAGCATAAAACTAAGATTGAGTTTTGATTCTCACAGTAGCCAGAATAAGTTCTCTGCACAAGTTAATGCCATGTAGATGGATGCAACAGTACATAAAGTCAAGTACTGTTTATCATGTACAAGCACAGTATCATGTTTATCACTTCATATCAACTACTCTTCCATTCATCAAGACAGCAAATGGTCAATGACCTTGTGACAAACAACAATAACACTAGTTTATCACTTAATAATTTTTAATTACCACTTATTGTGTCATTGAATGGCAAAGACTGGGAGATTAACAGTCAAAAGAATATTATATAGTAAGTAGCTTGCAATTATGAATTAAATAAAGGTAAAAATCCCAATAATTGAAGGAAAGGCCCTTTGATGTTTCACTGTCTGATGATGGTTTTCGTGAAAAGTAAACAAAAATTGCGTGGCATGCCAAGGCAAATTGCATGGCAAGAGAGGTATATTGCATGAAAAATTATGCAATTTTCCCGAAAAGTTGGCAAAACATCATTGCTGAATTGGCGTTTGCTCAAATAAGTACAGTATTTGAAGTCTAAATTCACAGAATAAAAAATGTTCTAATATAGTTGCTGATCAATGGCAAATTAAATTTGTCACAATTGCAACTACATGGAAACC
This sequence comes from Nanipora kamurai, assembly GCA_036872915.1. Taxonomy (NCBI): domain Eukaryota; kingdom Metazoa; phylum Cnidaria; class Anthozoa; order Scleralcyonacea; family Helioporidae; genus Nanipora; species Nanipora kamurai. The sequence continues at coordinate 208,754 of JBAHVQ010000219.1, forward strand.
AATATGTTTAATGTGTTTTTTATTCAAATTCTTTTCTAGACATTTATCTTTATAGTTAACTCTTTTCCGTCAAGATACAAGTACCGTAATTTCTGGCATATTACCCATGGGCAATGTGTCAATTTTAATGGTTTCAGATGCTAGTGCGTGTAATGTGCAGGTGCAACCAATGCATGAGGTTTTAATTCTTGTTGCATGAATAATAAACTTCTAAGGAGCCACAATGCTGAAAGAACGCATTCCTGATGGTGTTGTTGTGCATTGCTATAAAAAAGGATGGATGGATCATGTAGCAATGGTAGTTTGGGGCAAAAAAGTTTGGCGTGCAAGACCTGTTGACTTTTTCAATAATACTTCGTTGTTAATTTTTGACAGCTTCAGTGCCCACGTGGATCACGCTGTGCGACAAACATTTAAAAATAAGCACAAGACTACCACAGCTGTTATTCCTGGAGATCTAACGAAAATGCTTCAACCACTTTACATTGCCGTAAATTGCTTTTTCAAGAACCATGTCCGGGAAGAGTGGGAGAAGTGAATGTCAGACGGCATTCATACGTTTACACAAACGAGAAAGATGAGGAAAGCCAGTCATGCCAAAGTATGTAGTTGGGTAATTTGAGCTTGGAAAGCTGTTAGCATCCAAACAATTACAAATGGGTTTCACAAGGCTGGAATTTCTACTAATCCAGCTGGTGTTATTGAGTCAGATACAGAAGTTGAAGAAGAAATAAATAATAACGATGGTGATGCTGAACTTGAATCTGATGTTGGTGAACAAGCTGTGAATAATGAACAATTTCTTGAACTTTTTCATAGTGACACTGAGGATGAAGAGTTTAATGGGTTCTAAATACAGAACTTTAATAATGTTGTTGTTATTTTTTTATAAATTAAATAAAGATCTTATGTACATGTACATTAAAAATTCATTTATGTAGTAATTTTTCTGCTCTCCTTTTAGTGTGTGTTAAATTACTGGTCCTTAACGCCAGCTACGATGCTCCTAGCTTACAAATCGATTTGATTTACATATTTATTATATATTTTTAGTGCTGGTAATGTGATGGTGTGGGTAATCTGATTAATATTATGTCAAAATTTTGACAAAATTATCAAGTGCAGGTAATGCACCATGCAGGTAATACGCCAGAAATTACAGTAGGTCCTCTGCTCTTTTACTCTGGCTACATCAGGTGATTTGACGTGAAAAGCTTTGAAGATGTCTGCTGTAGTATGGAAGAGGGCATGAGGGATGGGCAGCATAGGCTGGAGGTTACATGTATGCCTGCTAAGGAGGTCTGGAGCATGCCTACTGGAAAATTTGAAAAATATAGCTTCAAATAGTTGCATCTGGTACCCTTTGTGAGGAAACTAACATCAACTTGCTGTAGTACATTTATATCTAATACTTGTTATTACTGATGTCCATTGTGAAGTAAGCAGCAGATTTTCAACTGCAAAAAGGGAAAATTACCTGCTGACATGACAGGCCTTTGAGAGGCCAGGAGAATGGGATACATGTGGACAGGAGAGGGTTAAACACAATTTCCTGGTTTGCTAAAACCATCATTTTAAAAATAGTTAAAAATTGCATCTGCACATAAATGTTCAGTATTCCAAACAGTAAGATAATATTCAATGATAATCAGGTAATCATCCAATAATTTGCCCAATATATCAAACTTTGGTAACAGTACCACTGCTGTTTGAATGAATAACTACAACCCTAAAATGACTTTGACTTGTTTACTTGATCAATGTGGCATATTTAAAGTGAATATAAGTTTGTAGAAACACCACGGTATTTATTAAAATAAATATATTTAAATATATATATATAAACATATTCACTTTACTACTATCAACATGCAAACTTTCAAGGAATTAATAGTGGCATATTTAATTATAAAACCTGCAATACTGAAAAATTCACATCAACATCTCGCTATTACAAAGGGAGACTTGCACCACAAACAAAGACCAAGTACATTCTAGCAGGCAACTATTATAATCAGAAAAAATGACTTATGTTCTTGAAACATTTTCAGCTTTTAACAGAATTTGGTAGTATTTCATTATTAATCACAACGCTAAATCTTATGTGACTGCGGATAACCCATTCCTCCAGTCAAATTAATTATGTCAAACACATCTGTCAATCAAACAGGATATCAAATAGCATATCCAAACAGTAGCTACCAGTTTGACGCATATATGGACGGCATACTCTTTGTTTTATCGAAGTCGCTTAAAGAACCAATGTCTTTAAATTTTAAATTTAAATTGCCTATAATAGCACGTGGCAAACGTTACAAAAACAACCTGAAATCCAAACCAGCGTTTCGACTCGCTAATTAACAAAAAAAAACATCGTATCGTATTACCTATACTGACCAAAAATCTTTAAAGAAATGACAAAAGTTACACGGATCTGAGATCTACAATAAAAAAATTCTCACGAGCGTAAAGTGTGTGATTAATATTCAATCATGCATACTAAACGCTTACCGTTAGACAAGCATCGCAATACTGTAACAGCTCCAACAAGATAAGCAGAGTGGAAGAGTTCTTGATAGTGAAATTAATCTCTAAATCAAAACTTCCTCCAACGAGCTGCAAAGTAAAATAACATCAAACGGTTCAACATAAGAAGAAAATTCCAACGTTTGTAACACATTATGTCCTTGCGACCTGTCTTGTTTTCCACTTTTCCGCATGAAAAGTGAAAGACCATTTTAGTCATCAAAATCCAAGACCCATAGCTTCGTGTTCTTGAGTATCATTCCTTGATTTTTAATAGGAGAAATAGTTTTAACTACTGTAGCAATTTTTTTTCCACTTGCCGTTTCAAAGACTTCATTCACAACTTTCTTGTGATCTGGCTCACCGGTGTCTGAGTTAATAGTTTCTACGAGAGTAATTAGGCTGGCCAGTTGTGCCCTTGCATGAAGTGATGAAACATTATTGAATGAATCGCTTCCTTCTGAATTAGCTGTTTTATCAGTTTTCGTTGTTTCGCATGTGACCTTTTCGTCGTCTTGCTGCAACCCAGGGTTTGTGTCAGCTGATCTTTCTTTCATCCCTGGCTCATCGGCCATATTGCCATCTCGTCAATACAAAACACTCGTCTCCATTCCACTAGCTGGAACACCAGTTTAGCTCGTTTTGTTAGAGTACGTTAGGGGTATAGACCTTACTCCAAAATGGCGAACGATTTAAAATTCTTTTATATGCATATAAATTAGTCCCTATGAACTCGTTTACATGTACGATATTCAAAGGAATTTTGCTCTAAAACGAGGTTATGGGGGCCAATTTATATG